>LD354925.1:19652-43863 GCA_001465055.1 Ptychodera flava
CAATAAATATCATTTAGTTCATCTGTAGGAACATGTATACCAAATTTCAAAGCTATCAGAGGAGTCGTTTTGGAAATACACATTTTTTGACCAAAAATGGCAAAAATTGCCCCAAAAATACAAAATTACAGATTTCATCAGAAATTCAATATATATTACTAAGTTATCTATAGAAACCTGTATACCAAATTTCAAAACTATCAGACAAGCACTTTTTGAAAAAAAAAACATTTTTTGACCAAAAATGGCAAAAATTGCCTTAAAAATTGAAATTTGCATATTTCTGCACAATTTGAACAAATCTGAAATAGATCATCCCTAGGGACATAGTTACCAAATATCAAAGCTATCTGACTGGTACTTTTGAAGAAGATTTTTAAAGATTTCTTTACCAATAATGACAAAAATTGCCTTAAAAATACAAATATGCAAATTTCACCACGATTTGAACAAATCTGACTGAAGTCATCCTAAGTAAACTGCATATCAAATTTCAAAGCAATCGGACAAGCGGTTTGAGAGAAGATGATTTTTTTACCAAAAACACCAAAAAATGCCCTAAAAATACAAATATGCAAATTTCACCAAGATTTGAAGAAACTTAAGTGAGGTCACCCCAAGTGAACTGCATATAAAATTTTAAAGCAATCCGACTTGCGGTTTCAGAGGAGAAGGCAATTGTTGACGGACGACGACGGAAAATCAACCTATTTGATAAGCTCCGCGTCGCTGACAGCGGAGCTAAAATACCACAGAGAATATCATCCGATATGATTCATGTCACTGATTGGCTGCCAACTGTGTACCACCTGGCTGGAGGTAACATGTCTGACTTACCAACCAATCTGTATGGAGTAAATGTATGGAATACATTATCAAGGTGATTTGACCTGCATTTAGTTTACACACCAAACAGGATACCGGTACTCTGTTTGCCATCCTAGGCCAGACTACAAAATCATTGCTATGACATTTTTTCAAGCTATCTTGTTTGAATAAACAATAAAAAAGCTGATAGTACGTTCTGTAAATTATATAGCAAAGTTGTTGAAATGATCAACTAGAGCTTCCACTTTAACACATCTGTCATCTCGTGATGTAACGCCAGTTACAGAGGTAATTCCTTATTGTCTAATTCCTGTCACTGTGAATGCTTTCTGTGATTGGTCTTAAGATAACTTACAGAACTGCAGATGCCTCTTTACAAATTCTACTGTAACCATCGTGTCAATTATTCTATCAAGTGTTCCTCGTGACTGCTTAATGGATCCACTTTACTACCTGACAATACAATTACCTGGATAAACGTTGATCTCAGCACAATGGATTAGCCTTTTAAAGTCTGTCAAATCTGTACAGCAAAGCACAGTGAAGTTATATTGATATATTCATTTGTTGAAAATTTACAGAGGGGATACGTCATCAAGGACTGAAATTCTTCTTAACATAGACCCACTACAAGTTACAGCAGCACTAAGAGTCGGTGATTATAAACTCATTATTGGAGATGCTTACAATGGAAAATGGAGTGGCTGGTATCAACCTGAAGAAGTTTAGACTTAAGTATGTGTTGTACGAAAATGGGTATGTTACTGCAAAGTTTGGCATGGTTTGGTTGTTAGATATGCAAATATATGTACCTTGCATAATTTCTTCTCCAGGTCGTATTCTCAGTGTAACAATGTATTGGTAGAGACAAATATTGCTTGCTAGAATCATATCCTAGACATAAAAATTAACTAATAAATTCCCTAAATGAAGTGTAATTTCAGGGCAGCAAGTACCACAACTGTGAAGTAATTTAGTTGGTTCAAGTTTTGAAGCGTTATGGTACAGTTCCAGTACAAAATTGTCATTCCAGGGCTGCAGTGGTGCATTGTGGGAAGAGACCTGCCAATGCCTCAACAAACTGTCAACCAAAACAGAAACCATGTCTGTATAATGTTGTACTTGATCCGTGTGAATATCATAACATTGCTGAGCAGTATCCAGGTAAGATATTTACAGACTTTGTATGGTCAATCATGAATGTTCTTTGACATTTTCATACTTTGTCCAATGTCCATCATTACCTACAGACTGCTAACAACTTGTTATCTGGTTCTGAGGGACACTTTCAGTTGTCTGTCCTCTGAATATTGTTATCATGGAGTAATTTTGTGAATTGAATTAGCACTATGATTGACTCTATAGTGCAGGCTACTGATGGCATTATGTGTCAGATATCATGTCTTTGTACAGATTGTTTTGATTGTTGATGGCACTGATAGCATGGGTACCCACCCCTATCTAAAATTTAGCAAAGTATATATTACCGGTATATCATGTACAAATTGTTATGGATGTTAATGGTAGTGACAGCATAAGTATGGATCACCCTTTTTGACAACCAGCAAAGTGTTATTGAACCAGTTTTTGGTGGCAGATCTCCAACCTTACACTTTACAAAGTTAAACTATGTATGTGTGCGTACCGTAGAAGACATGATGTTTTATGACTTTATATGCAGTATAGTCTCCATAATCAATGTGTCTGCAGGCAGTACATTAACTATCCAGCCTGGTGACTGCAGTTGCATATAATTTCTCTGCTTTGCCAATTTTACTCAAGTGACACCCCGCACTATTGCTGTTGAGATGGATATTTGTGAAAGTGCGTGCTATTTATAACATTAACAATGTTGACATGGCAACTCTCAGTGTAAACAAACAAATTGGCTACTGCTCTCCGGTCTGTATGAATGAAGCTTGTTTACACTAATATTCCCATATTTATATGCGAGGAGGAATGAACGGAAAATATTTAAGGGTGTTCCTATTACGTGGAAAATTCTGGGCATGGGTAAATGATAAATCTGTTATTACCCAACATCACCTGTTCCTTGCATCGTATCACCCTTCGTGTCATTTGTGCTGTGTCAGACACTACTTTGTCTTGATTCTGATGCAGCACAAATGACACTCATGCTGATACAACACAGGAAGAAATTATGTTGGGTAATAACCTCTAAATATTGTATTTTTCAGATGTTGTCAGTGATATGTTAAGTAGATTGAATGAATACAACTCAACAGCTGTAAAACCTCAACATCCTCCGGAAGATCCAAAATCTGATCCTAAATATCACAAAGAAGCCTGGGTTCCATGGATTAATCTGACAGACAGTGATACAGTGTAATCAATGCATTCAGAGAATTACTGTACGGTGAATTAAATTTTCATGATATCAGATATTACTACTAAGATGTCGGATAAAATTGTGATATGGCTGAGTCTATCTGAATAACAAGTCTCTAGTCTGGATGAATTGGTCACCTGATATGTAACTGTTCGTCTACTGGTAGTTGGTTGTTACGTAATGTTATCAACATTCATTTGTAGACATTAATGAGCTCCAGTTTTAGTGGTCATACTGATCTATGTCTTTTGAGAGACTCAGATGTCATCAGCTATAGTGTAATTTTTTACATCAGTGATTTTTGTTATCTTTACATTCAATTTACATAATTTTGTACAAGGATTAAAAATATGCGATTCTGATTAGTTTGTTATTTCAAAGTATGTTCATCATTTAAGTAAGTCTGGTTACTTTTGGAATTCTTACTTATTCAATTCTTACTTATTCAAAGAAATGACTAAAATTGATTTCAAAGTTTGTCCACATACTTCTATAATCAACACCATTGGCAAAATTAGTCATATCCAATTCCATCAATCTGGATATTGCCCATTATTTGACATGAAATTGCAGTGCTCACCAAATTTCACCAATGCTTCAATGATTGTCTTTCCATATGAGAGTTAGCAATTAACTACCAAAAAACTACTGTGCTTCCATTATATATACTATGCATGATGTCTTTTCCATGAAATTGCTAATGACCTTCAAAGCTGTCACATTTCTATAATCAATATCTTTACAAGATTTGTCAGATCTGATGCAGTCATTCTGAGAATATCCAACTGTAAAAACTAATTCTTATGCAAATTTGCATGCCACAATTATGCAAGCCACACCCACCAAAAACCATCTGGTTCTTGCCATTCTTAACCAATGTACTATGTTCTGATGAAATGAGCCATTCTTCATGTGTCACATCAACTGCCACACAGACAGACAGGCAGAGACAAAGTGAAAGTATTATAACAGTACTTGTGTGTCAAATCACAAGCTTGAAATTGATTAAAAAGACAAGACAAATCCTTTCATCAAAGCCATATAATTGTACTATTTTATTTTTATATTTCTAGAATTGGTATAAGCATCTTGATGTGGTGAAGTCTTGAAAATTATGATTGATGTATGTGATCATGAAATATATCACAGTGACTGAAAACACAGGCAATGTCATTGTTTGTGTAGTTTTTGTACCATGAAATTTTGTTTTGTTTATTGGCGGTCTTGTGAGAAAACTTATTCATGTGTGACGCAGTTACTGTAGCACAATAAAACAATACCGAATTGTACTGACAAAATTGTGTACTTTATTACTCAGAACTTGTTATGATTTGAGGGCATATTTACAATGAATAATTGAAAATAAACAATTACTACCATACATGAGACATGAAACGTTGTCTTACTGCAAGTGTTCCTTGTCCCATTTACTAAAATTTTTCCTGTAAGCTTAATACAGCATTACCAAAATCAATTTTGTTAAAAAACTAATAGTTTCATAATGTACCAATTCAGTATCTTAATGTAAACTTAAAACCAATAAGGGTTATATTTATTTGTGTTCAAGGACAATTTCATCGATTTCTTGCAACTAAGTACCAGTTGATGTTATTGTCAGTTTCACATCTGATCAATTTTTGGTATAATATTTTTGAAGAAGTACATTTAAGCATCTCAATGCTGGACAAGCCAACAAGATGCAACCCTTTAGCTAACTGTATGCCAATCATTCAAAACCCGAATGATAAACAAACTGTCACAACATGAAACGAGTCTGTGATGGTTGATCTGATCTTTCAAGTTTTTTTCCTACTATACAGAGGTGACAAAAATGTCCCTTGTAGCCAAGAAGGTATATAACAAGCTGGCAAAATATAGATAAGAAAATTTTGGGTCCCCTTTATAAATGTAAATGGGCCACAACTGTAACATGTATAAAAATAATGTAGTTGATGACCAATATTAATTTGTAGAGTATGGATTACAACTTTAGACAATATCGACTCTCCATTTTATCGTTTATCATGTTCATGTGTGTTTATGAACTTCAGAAACAAACTGAAAAATGGTATGAGCAGTATTTCTGGCTGAAAAACTGGAATGAGATCGTCATCAAAAAACAATGGAATGAAATTGTAATTCTCCGGTTTCAATGTGTAGACATAATTCTGTAAAGAATAACTTTTAATCATACTTGTAGACTGTTAGTTTTTACAAAGAATAATGGCAAGAGGAAAGGTCTGTATAAAATAGAAAGATAAACAAATTACATTTTTGAAACCCTACACTGCTTTGTCACAATGCTGAGAATACTTTTCTCTGAAGGCTTTTGCTGAGTGAAGTAAAGATTGATAATGTTCATGTACAGAAATGTCTTTTTATGTCTTTACAGCTGTCATAACCTTTGAAGCCATAAAGGTTATAATCATGGTAAAAAGACTTCCATAGTTAGAATACAGATGTACCTACAGCACATTGATATAAAGTACTAGTATTTATATTTTAAGTACAATCAACTCGGTAAAAACTTGAAAAGTTTAAACAAGGTCACAAACAATGACTGATCTTGATACCATATAGCTAATTGAGCTATATGCTAAAACATTCCATGAAAACACACTCTAGCAGGTATCAAAACTGAACTTTGTCCTCATCATGTCAGCTGCCAGGTGATAAATCCTAATCACGTGATGTAGGGTGTTGTGTTGATACATATACAACAATCCAGCAGTACCAGCTGACTTTGTTGTAGCTTTTACTATTTTCAGATCAAATTTTCAGGTGTGAATTTGAGGACCTGTTGGTGAAAGTACAGATAATTATCCAGACACTTTAGGTATGTCACACTCATTTCTTGTTGTTCCAAGTTTGTGGTTTGATTTAACTATCATGATTTCTGGCTCAATTCCAACAGGAATTCTAAATTCCTCTGCATGGCTATATTCAAACAATCAAGTGCAACAAAGTCTGACTTTACTGGAACATGGATGTTACTATCAATCACGATTTTGATTACTTTGTCAAAGAACAAGATCAAAACTGAAATAGGAAAGCAAAATTATGATTGACAAATTTTTCATCAGTTTCCTGTTAGAGTAATGGCAAAGCTTACGTACAAAGGTCAGTCAGATTCTATGACCTAAAATGACCTTTCTGAAACAACAAGAAGAAGAGAGAAATGGATGTGGAAGTGTGGACTTAGTATGTAATGCAACAGACAAATTAGTAATGGTCCTTTTCCTCCTATGGTTGTATCCGTCAGAGCTGAATATATTAAAATGTGATCTTGAACTCATTGTGAACAAATTGTCTTTACAATAAGTTATTTTACAAAATATTTGAGGGATTGTGTGATTCATAATAGTTGTTGCAAGCAGCAACAAGTCTGGCTTGACTTATCAAAACATCTAAGTTGGAGAAACTAGGGTGAAAATTCAGATGAAGGTAAATCAATAGCATTGCATTCCAGTATTGTCCCTTACGCTAAAGACAGATATTCTTCCTTAGATTTTGTGGCAAAGGCAAGCTAGCTGTAATCAGTTTTTATTTGTGACTCTATACATTTCTTGATAAAATGTGATATCAGCATTCAAAAGGCACAGTTTCCATATTGAAAAAATTCTGAATTTCTATTTGTACCATATATGCCATACATTTAAATGTTACTATGCAGTTTGTATTCACCTAATCATGTCAGATTTATTAGTTGATTTGCTGACCACTTGAAGTGAACACAAAGTCCTAAGTCCAGGTTTCAGCCATGCCATGGTTCATGATGTGTTCACTGGCTGTCATTGACATGAAAACATACCAGTATAACATGGCGACTAATACATCGTGTTTCTGGAAAATCAAAACTTAAAATCAGCTTTTGCTTTCTTGTCTTCAATAATTCACAGAATATTCCTAAGGCTGAGCATTTGAATTTATCAGTATTTTTAGTAATTTCAGTCATAAATTAAAATAATCAGTGAAAAACAGACTTTAAAAAAAGAATGGTTTTTGTCTACACTGAATCATCATGTGTACTTATTTTAAAGAAATCGTCTGCACTTAATCTAACATTTTTATGAACCATGTAATATCAGATAAGCAATTTCTGAGAAAAAAAAATTTCAAGTAAAATAATTTGAGAAATTATTCTCAAACAATGTCCAAAGTAACCTGAATGGGGCTGACCCAAGGCATCTTTTTGTAGTAAAATCACATTTCAATCCTATCAGACAAGTGCTTTAATCTGACAATATGTTGATGACCACAATGGAGGAGTAAATTCTTAAAACAAATGCTACAAATATGGACTGTCTGGAGATGAAATAAGGTTTGCATGGCTACTCTATTCATCAGTGAAAAGAGTAGATTGACATTCAATGTGGCCCACAGTGTTGACATGTTTCAGTTAATTTTTGTAAAACGTTGGCCTTTTCTGTAAAGTGTTTACATTGTAATATTGCAACCTTAGCAAAGTGAGGTGTGTAAAAATGGCTTCCAAGACCAAGCTATGCAATAGCTATAAGACATGTTCTGTGAGCAATGTGTCTGCACATATACCGGTAATATTATTATTAGATCAACTGCACTAGTGCTGAAATGTGAGATGTTTTACATTTGCTTACCATAAATTGAGGTATGGAGAACAACTAACTTTATAATGAAATCAAAACATTATTCCTGATCTGTCAACTCTGCAAAAAATGATGCCAACATAATTTCCTAAACATCTTTTTCCTTGCATGAACTTTGAAGCTGATTTGCCAAATGTTACTTTAATAGAGAGCATATGTGACTTTCATTGAGATACTCAGTACCACTCTATTGTAAAGCATTCAGTCAATTTTCAATTTATTTCAGAAAAAGAAGCTCACGATGCAATTTGTACAAATGGAAGGATCTGCAGCACTGTTTGTAACATCATGGAAAATATATTCATATGGACCAGCAAATTGGAAACTCATCACAGATTTCTGTGAAAACACACTGAAGAAGAAGTCAGACTTATCAGCAATTCACTGCACTGTCCTTGATGTTGAACTGAGTGAAGGACAAAGAGAAGATGCAGGAAGACATGGAGTTACTTTGTTTCCAGCAACACGGCCAAAATGGTCAAAGCCATCTGAAGATCTACCAACAATCACCTGGCTTCTCAATCACTGTAATTACTATCCAGGACTTGCAAAGTTAAAAGATATCACACATGTGGTTGGGTTGTCTGCAAAGACACACAATGCTGCTGCTGCGATCCATGAAAATCTCTTCTCTAAAGCCAAACTTCACAAAATACCTTCTCAACCTGAAGCATTATTTGTTGGAAATTCCTGGAACAAAGATGAGCTGGGTCTGACAGGATTCCACAGAACAATCATCAAAGATTTCTGTGAAAGGAAGGCTGAGGCAGGAGAAGATCTGAAAGCCTACTCTACTGTACTTGATGTCAAAATCAGCGATGACCAGAAGAAAGACGCAGAGAGCTGTGGCGTTACCTTGATTCCAGCACAAAGGAATGACAAAGCTGATCAGAGAGACAATCCACTGAGGTTGGAATGGTTGCTGAATCATGAAATCTACTATCCAGACCTGCAGAAATTAGAAAATGTCCAATATGTAATTGGTTATGCTCCAAAAACAGGACTTGCAGCAGCCAATATCAGAGCCAAACTCTTTCCTGGAGCAAAGCTAGTTCTCATCAATCATGCACGGCCGGAAAGTAACTGTCTGCAAGCCGAAGATTATGGTCTTGTGGAATTTGAACAAAAGATGCTGCATATGGCAAGTGAAGCAGATATCCTGTTTTCCATTGGACCTTGGATCCATGAGTATTTCCAGAATGCGTATGCAGCAGAAATTAATGGTAAAGACCTGTCAGTCATTCCACATGAAGAGATTCTTCCAAGACCGAATGAATGTTTCTTGCAGAAAAACCCAAAAGACAGGCAGATCACACAGCATCATATTCTTACATGTGGTCAGATGGATACACAGGAGGCCATAGAAAGATGCAAGATAGTTGCAATCTCAATTGGCAAAGCAGCAAATCAACGAAAAGCACTTTACAAGAGCTCCCCTGAGTGGAAGATACAAGGAGTTTCTAAACAAGCTGGGAAGGATGAGAAGAAGTCTCTTGCTGATGCATCAAAAAGTAGCTACATATATCCGAAATTCCAGTCAGGGCATTCAGCCAAATTCCTTCTAACAT
Organism: Ptychodera flava; assembly: GCA_001465055.1. NCBI lineage: Eukaryota > Metazoa > Hemichordata > Enteropneusta > Ptychoderidae > Ptychodera > Ptychodera flava. Next base: position 29,024 of record LD354925.1, read on the forward strand.
CTCTACAACAGTCTCATCTCTGCCTTCCTGCACCATGCTATTGGGATTACAGCTTTTATGGTCTGGAAGCAATGGCTTTTGGTTTGCCTACTGCAGTCAATGAGGATTCTAACCTAGCTCACTTTGTCATGAAATATTTGGAAATGCATGTTGATGACTGTGTTGTCAGGACTGGTAAGGGAAAATTGACAGAGAAAATATCGCAACATCTAGAAGAGACATCTGTGGCTTTCAAGAAGGCAAACGTTATGAAAACTGCTTTCAACTTGATAAACTGTAAAGTCATCACCCGCTGTTTTGCCAAGTTTGCATCTTTGTTAAAAGACCCAGTACAAGAAGAAAATCAAGATGGTTGCAAAAATGAGGCAAAAGGTAGATATATGTTTGTGTTCAACATCAAACAAATGTCAAAACATTGGGAATTCTAACCAGTGCATATGTTTACAAATATCAAAACAGTCATTGACAATAGGGTATACGAACTTGATAAATAGCCTGTTTGCAAAAACAAGACTTATACTTGACAAAATCATCTCTTTGGTGTACCATGTCGTTCAGGATTGATGTAGAGCTGTTGTTATTCACAAATTAATCAAATTTAACTTAATTCTTTTACGGATCCACCTTTTTATGTATAAAGGAAAACGAGCTATTCACGTTGAAAGTGAAAAGTGCATTCCTGAGAATTCAAATAAAAGGAAAGAAAACAGACTGGTGTAATTACACAAAGTACAACCTATCATCACTGATATACCGTATACATGTAATATGTTGTGATGGGTGTGACAATGAGGATATCGCAAGGCAGAGACGTGCTTTTTGTGTGAGAGCAAATATGTTACTCAGACAATTTAAAGTATGTAGTCCAAATGTAAAGAAAGGATTATTTATGGCATATTGCAGCAATATATACTGTTGCAATCTTTGTTTGAACTTCAAAGTTAAACTGATGAACAACTTTAAAACTATGTATAACAACATCTGGAGAAAGCTTCTCGGTCTTTCTTCACTTTGTAGTGCATCAGCTATGTTCGCAACAAACCATGTCTTGTCTCTAGGTGAACTTATTAGGCCTAATACGTATAGTTTTAAGTGTAGGCTTGAAAAGTTATCAAATGTATTACTTGGTGCGATCTGTTGATCAGATAGAGTGACAGATAGTACATTCTTTAAGCATTGGAGAAAGCAATAGTACCAGTATCTTCTGTAATTTTTTTCCTCTGCTGTGCATTTTTCTCAAATTGTAATCTTTTGAGCAAAAAGCATATATCCCAGGGACTGAGTGAATTTTTCAGATGCTTCCTTTAGTATTTTCCTTATATGGACATTTCAGTCTGAAATAAAGAACTATTATTATTATATTATAAATATTAACACTATCTTTATTATCTCACTTCAGATATCTCGGTTAATGTAGGCTTGGATGAAGAGATACTCCAAAAATGTCTCAGAGAACTTCAAGAACAAGACCAAGCCCCCTCTGTACAACTTAGACAGCTGCAGGAAAAGAAACAGAATGAGTTGAAGGCTGCATGGGGAGAATGTGAACAAGGACTGAAACGCAGAGTGCAAGCTGTGCTGGCAGATGAAGACAGCTGTAATGAAGTAAAGAAAGTCTGCAAGGAGAAAGTTGGTCTGGATCCAAATACATTGGCATTAGAGTCTTTGGGGATCTCACTTAAGATTTTAACACTATATTATCTCTGCAGAGTAAAGCAGACCTGTAGATCTAGAAGTCTGGCCAAAGCACTGGAACCACTACTGATAACGGATGAAATGAGACAGATTGCTGCCAGAGTTGGAATAACACTGTGGTTGAAAGCTACATATGACAAACTGCAGTTTGAAGAAATTGAACTTTTCTTCATTAACCGTAAGTTTGTTCTGAGTTTTTCTCATATAAATCATTGCACACAGTTTGGCGGGCAATATGTGCCAGTTTCTTCATTAAACTTTTTTTTTATTGCTTATAAACCTTATCACAGCAGTCAGGCGGTCTTTTATTTAATCATAAGTCACAGCTCATAGAGCCTAGTTGTCTCCTTAACCCTTTGAGTGCTGTAATTTTTTCCCACCAAAATTTTAGTGCAACATTTTACCAATTTCTATGAATTTTCTGTAATTTGTTTGATAATTTTGGACCAAATGGACATAAAATTTCATTGGCTGCATTTTTTTATCAAAAATTTGGCGAAAATCTGAAAAAACTAACCAGGATATACCGGTATTTTATAAAGGCCAGAAACATTGACTTTAGCGCTCAAAGGGGTAAAGTAGTGTGCACCTAAAATGTGAAACACTTAAATTATTGCTCAAAGTTACCTCAATGAAACTTTCAAACATTCTTTGCCAAACTGAGCATAAAAATCAGAGGTCACAATGCAAAGTTTGGTACTAGCGTCACAAATTACACAACATTTATTAGCTCCGCTGTCAGCGACGCGGAGCTTATCAAATAGGTTGATTTTCCGTCGTCGTCCGTCGTCGTCGTCCGTCAACAATTGCCTTCTCCTCTGAAACCGCAAGTCCAATTGCTTTGAAATTTTATATGCAGTTCACTTGAGGTGACCTCACTTCAGTTTGTTCAAATCGTGGTGAAATTTGCATATTTGCATTTTTGGGGCATTTTTTGGTGTTTTTGGTAAAAAAATCTTCTTCTCTGAAACTGCTTGTCCGATTGCTTTGAAATTTGATATGCAGTTTGCTTTGGGTGACTTCAGTCAGATTTGTTCAAATCGTGGCGAAATTTGCATATTTGTATTTTTAAGGCAATTTTTGTCATTTCTGGTAAAAAAATCTTTAAAAATCTTCTTCTTCAAAACTGCCAGTCAGATAGCTTTGATATTTGGTACATAGATCCCTAGGGACGATCTATTTCAGATTTGTTCAAATTGTGCAGAAATATGCAAATTTGCATTTTTAAGGCAATTTTTGCCATTTTTGGTCAAAAAATTTATTTCTCAAAAAGTACTGGTCTGATAGTTTTGAAATTTGGTATACAGGTTTCTATCGATGAACTAAGTAGTATGTATTGAATTTCTGATGAAATCTGTAATTTTGTATTTTTGGGGCAATTTTTGCCATTTTTGGTCAAAAAATGTGTATTTCCAAAACTACTCATCCAATAGCTTTGAAATTTGGTGTACAGGTTCCTACAGATGAACTAAATGATAAGTATGGAAATTATGATGAAATCTGCAATTTTGTAATTTTGGGGCAATTTTTGCCATTTTTGGTCAAAACATGTGTTTCTCAAAAAGTAGTGGTCTGATAGCTTTGAAATTTGGTATACAGATTTCTACAGATGAGCTAAGTAATATATATTGAATTTCTGATGAAATCTGTAATTTTGTATTTTTGGGGCAATTTTTGCCATTTTTGGTCAAAAAATGTGTATATTCAAAACTACTCATCTGATAGCTCTGAAATTTGGTATAAAGGTTTCCATAGATGAACTAAATGATACTTATTGAAATAATGATGAAATCTGCAATTTTGAATTTTTGGGGCAATTTTTCCTATTTTTGGTAAAAAAATGAGTTTCTCAAAAAGTACTTGTCTAACAGCTTTGAAATTAGGTATACAGGTTTCTATAGATGAACTAAATTTGATCTTTTGAAATTATGATGAAATCTGCAATTTTTACTTTTGGGGGCAATTGTTGCCATTTTTGGTCAAAAATTTTATTCTCAAAAACTACTCATCAGATAGCTTTGGTTGACATGTTCTTAGGGATGATCCTATGTGATACATTCAAAGTATGATGAAATCTTCAATTGCGTATTTTTGCAGCTTATTTTAACCACTTTTTTCTGGCCACTGCATTGAGCTATCAAAGATTTCCACCCTTCTTCATCAACATGTGTCAAAAATAGTTATTCTCTACATAAACACAGCGGAGCTAAATCGGCCACTAGGTCGCTTGTTGATATTTCTAATTCAAAATGGCCAGCATCAAGGTTTGAACTCAAATGAGAAAAAAAAAATTGATTTTTGAAAAACAAAGACTGAAACTTCTACACAAAGAGTTTAAAAATGAGCCCTCACAAGTGGAGCGTTCTACTTTTGATAATAAAAGACTTAATAGTTTGTGAACATGACATAGGATATTTACCTCAGAACATGCAAAGTCTAAAACCTTGGGGAACAGTATTTTTGCTGTTCTTCAAGTTTTTCATGGTAATGAAACACCTTGTACCATAGAGCTGACATGAATATATCAATCAGTGATAAATTTGGCATCTCAAAATAGTTATATGACATACTTGTGATTACTTAAGAAACATACTGGTACAATATACCCGGTACCTGTACTTACAAAACAGAACTGCTTACATCCAATAAGTTATTTTGACATGATCCGTTGTTCCTTGAGTTTGGACTGCCATTATCTATGCGAAATAAAAAAGTAAATACTGTTACATTACACCCCGTACAGATTAATGCATAACATGAAGTTGCTATTAAACCAGATACGAAAAATAAAATGTGAACAGAACATACTCCTATGTTTCAGTACACAGCAGTGACTAAAGCTGTCTGTAAATTGACTGTCATTTTCTTGAACAAAATGCCCATTGTCTTTTGATAAGGAAAAAAAACTGGTGCAGCCATGCCTGGGACAAAAACAAGATATGAAATTTTTTACTTGAATATATATGCTCAGTACCAATCATTTGACATGAAACTGCAGCATTTCTTTCAATCAAAATATAGTTTATCATTAGAAATGTTTCATAAAACTCTTTGTGGTCAAAATATCAGCTCACAAGAGACTGCTTAATGTCATGTGCTATTGTAATGTCTTTGCATAGTCAATGTACAGAGTTTGATTAACTTTCTTGTAGTCATTCCAGATATAGCTCTCTTTTTAAAGACTTTAATTGTTAAAGTATACAAAACACTTCCTGGTCTGACTTTTGAGAACTGTCATGTGATTACAGTTAATAAACAGGTAAGGTCACATCACATCAGCACATTTGAAAAATGTCTTTGACCAAAAACAAATCTTTTGCTCTCTTCCTAATTGTATAAACCTTACAAAGTTCAATGTCAGACATTAATTTACAATACAATGGGCTAAAACAATTCATTTCTTTCTTCTGTCAGGAGATGGTGGGGGATTACAGCCAGTTACATTTCATGATGAAATAGAAGACGATGGTCATCGAAACATTGATTCAAAGGTAAGAGGAAACATATCACGGGTATTAGTCACCTTTAAAGTTAATGTGACCAAACACTAACACAAGGATAGGCACATTACTTCAGTTGGTAAAGTACGCCAGTGTCACTTGTTGGTTGAGAAAATTTATTGGCAGTGCTAAAATGGGACCTAAACAAGTATAGATGGTGCCGCATATGGTGAAGCTGCAATGATAAGCTCTGAGTCTGAGATAACACTAACAGGGGAAAATTGAGAGTTAGAAAAAATTACATGATGATTAAAAGTCTATGTGTGGTATAAATTTGAAATTGCATTTAAAGAAATGCACTGTTTGAACATGACGCACTTCACCATTTAAAAACTGTCTCTTTTATGGTCTGCCTGAATGCAGCCTGTCATGGCTGTGTACTGGTACTCATGTGATTTACATTTATACCCACTATTCACAATAATTGGTACAGGGTGTAAGTGTTCATTCAACGGCAACTGCTATATGTTGAAATCTGCTTTTTCATTTTTTGGTGCTCAATTTATGTGAACAGCCATTTTAAATGACAGAAGCACACTTGATATTAATGTACAGCAGCTGTAAATCCTCCACAAGTGACTACACCATGACTCAAAATTTGGGTAAATTAAACTGAGATATCAAAATAACACTTCTTTAGCACATCTTGCCATATCTTACTCAAATATTGTCCTGCATTAACGGTTAATGCTGGAGGATAATGATGAGATTTTTATTCAAGCCATTCCACATCAGAATGAACGGCAATAAACTAGTGCATTTGATGCATACCTTCAGCAGAATGTCCTGCAAAATGTTGTTCAAAATTGTGCAGTGTATCATATCTTGACCCAATATGTGCTACTGAATATCAGTATGAATGTGTGAATGCAAATATAGGATGGTACTTATGAATATTTTTAGACACATATCAATGTAAAGCAGTGTACCATGGTCATCATACATTTCAATATGCTATCTGACGGACATATGGCAACAATGTTTACAGTGATTCATCGGAAATGTGAAAGCCATTGGCAAACTGATGTTACATCACAGTGTGGCAAACATTTGCACAAAAATATCTCTTCTGATATATGTGATTTGTGTGTTAGGATGAAGAACCTCCCTTATCACTGCAAGCAAGTGATCAAGTTGTTGAACAAAATTCACAGACCAACCTGGAACAAAGTAAGTATTCAATACAGCTGCCAATAAAGCTTGATGCAGCTTAAAACTCATGAAAATTAGCTTTTACCAAATTAAACAGCTCAAGTGACAAGTAGTATTTTAGGGTGCAAGGATGAAGCCTGTGGTTAGATCTTCACTAAAATGTAACATTTTTCACAACAAAGTACCGGTATAACATGAAATACCCTACCCCCCCCCCCCCAGCTGTGTCATGAATATTTTATCAATGGTAGATCTTTAAGATGCATTTGCAAATATTATTGCATCATAACAATCACTCTTAAAAACACCGGACTGTAATTATATAGCATGCTGTATTTTTTGTGCAGGATGTGTTGTCATGAACTTGAGAGACAGCATATCTAGATTTTCTAAAATTTTCAGCAAATAAACTAAAAACTTAAATTACAACAACAAGTAACTATACAATGTTTTGTTACAGAAGTGGATGAAAAACTCATCGCTCACCATGGTAAACCAACTCAGCCAATCACAGTAGCCAAAGAGTCACAGGCTAGAAGTTTACGTCCAATCAAATCAAGTAAACAACAACTCACAGATTCTGACATCAGATACTTGGCATCAGATGAGTCTAAAGTTCAGTCTTTACAAACTCAACTTGACAAGGCTTGCACAGAAAAGAAAATTCTGGAAACCCAATTGGTCGAAGCAGTACATGAAAAATCACAACTTGAAAAGCAGTGCCAGGAATACTTGCAGCGCTGTCAAAGTGCTGAAAAAATAGCTTCTACACAATTAAGTGATATTCATGCACTTACAGCTAAATTGAAAATGTTGGATCCAAAAAATATTGAAGATTTACAAACTAAGCTCCAAGAAAAAGACAAAATTATAGCTGAACTGAAGACAAAACTATCTGAGTTATCTGATGCACAATCTGATATTGAACTGCAGAAGAAAATTGCAGAGATTCTTCAATTCGGTGAACAAACTATCACTTCTGAAATGGTGATAAAGGGTTAGTATTTATTTGTTTGTTTGTTTGTTTGTCTTTTCATAAAAACTGCAATCGTAAACACACCCTGAATTACCATTAAGTCAGATTTGAATGTTTTCTAAAACTACATTATCATTCCATCAACATACTAAGATGTGTAATATAAAAACTTTTCTTGGGCCAAAGAGAAAAACTCTGAAGTCAACGGCGTGTCAAGTTTGACATGCACACTGAATATCATCCAGTTAACTTTTAGGTTACAGGTGCATATTTGATACATACTGGAGATGGTTCAAGTCTAGAGATAAGATGGGGAGAACAATTACTCTTTTGTTTTCCTTTCCAATAAGTTTGGTTGTGTTATTCAAGAAAGGCATTGTTTGATAAATTAGATTCACTTAATGGATATGGTTCTGGAGATTTTAAGCTTTCTCTGTGGGATTAATTTTAGACTAAAATAACCTGAACTGGCCATCAACTTGAAACAGTGCTGTCATATACCACACTATTAAAATTCCCTAGCTCAATAACAGTGCTGTCATATACCACACTATTAAAATTCCCAAGCTCAATAACAGTGCTGTCATATATTACCGGTACCTCTCTATTAAAATTCCCTAGCTCAATAACAGTGCTGTCATATACCTCACTATTAAAATTCCCCAGCTCAATAACAGTGCTGTCATATACCTCACTATTAAAATTCCCCAGCTCAATAACAGTGCTGTCATATACCCCACTATTAAAATTCCCCAGCTCAATAACAGTGCTGTCATACGGTATACCACACTATTAAAATTCCCTAGCTCAATAACTGTGCTGTCATATACCTCACTATTAAAATTCCCAAGCTCAATAACAGTGCTGTCATATACCTCACTATTAAAATTCCCCAGCTCAATAACAGTGCTGTCATACCCGGTATACCATACTATTAAAATTTCCTAGCTCAGTGATGGAGAGACTGTGTTGCAAACTGTTTAACAGGGATAGTAGTTTTGTAAACTTGGCTTCTGAATGGCACAAGGCAAATACATGTACCGCAGTTGGACAAAGCATTTTCACATGGTAGTCAAAGATGATGCGATTTAGACTTGCAAAGTATTTATATTCTGAACCCTCTATCCCATGTCCAATGAATATTGTTTTATTTAAAAGTTTTAAATGATCTAAAAAGTGAAAGTAGTCAAACGTTGGTAAAATTCTGTTGTTCACATACAGAAACAACTAAGGCTTCAGTTGATGATATTTACACCAAACCTAAATTCACTGACATTGCGAAAGATGATCAAACACAACCTGAGAATACGGGAAAGAAGGGATTTGAGATGAAGACAGCCACATCATCACAACCTGAGATGACTGTCAGGGAGGGAAGTGAGATGGAGACAGCCACACCAACACAACCTGAGATGACTGGCAGGGAGGGAAGTGAGATGGAGACAGCCACATCATCACAACCTGAGATGACTGTCATGGAGAGACATGAAGAGGAGACTGCGGCCATTGTTACCACAGCAACAGAGCATCAGACAGGTAATAAACATTTGGCTTATTAATAAAGATGTCATCATTGATAAATAAAACAGTACAAAGTTAATTGGTTGGTACACATAATAAACAACACTGAGGAAGTCCTCAGTTATCGCAGATTTGGCTATGTATTAGCAAAGCTCTAGAAAAAAACGCTTATATTCTGAAGTCATGGAGACCGTCTTTATAACAGATGTGAGGCAACATGATATCTGGAGGTTTCAAAGAAATTGATCATAATAGTTGGTCAGAATTAGATAAAGGAAGGGAAATCAGATTATTCATCCATTATGGGTGTGGATGAAATGTGGATTTTTATGACAGAACTGCAGTAAGAACTCCAAAGAGAGATTGATTTGTAACCACATTCTCTCTCATTCCATGAATGGAATCTACTTTGATTTTCACCGGATGAAAATACATCAGTCATTCTGCGAACTCATGCTGTGGCATGTATGTCAACTGGTTGATGGGAGTTTACAAAATCAGGCATGTGACACCACCCATGAGCTGATTTTGCAAGTTTCCTTTATAGGACATACATGCATGGAAGTACACAAAGGGAATGTTAGATTATTTGTACAGTACCGGTACATTTCAAAATACTAATTGCATATTAAACATGATTAAATGTATATCTGTGCGAAAAAAATTTTGTGTACACAATGTAGTGTAGCATTTGATGTGGATGAATACAATTTTGGAAGTATGTTTTTGAAGAGGAAATGAAAGCTGTATTTTTCAAGTATTGACAGAACTAGAAAAAAATATTTGGACACCTTAATCAGCTTAGATGGAATGCTTTAAACATTTCTGTTACACATAACCTTGACAGAAATTCTAAATTTTGTGTGAGGCATTCAATCTTAGCCCGTTGGGTGCGTGATTCTGGTAATCAGAGAGCAAATACAATGTTAGTCTAGTGTGGTTTAAAATGAAAGCGCAAAAGGTTACTTACTTATTGACAAAGGTGTTTTATTCAATCACAGAGAAATCAGATTCTCGTGGGCATGTGCGAAGAATGGTTGATCTTTTTCCTGTTGGTTCAGATAAAACTGATGGTAATGTGGTGATATCTAAGAGTAAAAGAAAACAGAGGGATTCAGTTAATGTTGGTATGGAAGAGATGCCTAGTGGTGTACCGGTCATGTCCTTTGATGTGGCCAGTGCAACAACGGCGCCTGGAAATAAACAAAAACTCAGTGGTGCTGTTACTTCTGAAAGTGAAGAGTTATGGAGTGGCCCAGTGTCCTCTGAGATGTCTGGTGATAGAGTGAAACCTGGTGGTAAACAAGAACAAAGTGGTAAAGAGACAGCTGATAGTGGAGAGTTGTCTAGTGGTCCGGTGTTTTCTGAAAAGATGTCTAGTGGTCCAGTGACACCTAGAAGTACCAGAGGACAGAGTGGTTCACTTACTGTTGGTAGTGAAGCTTTTTCTAGTGCTCCAGTGTCTTCTGAGAAGAAGTCTAGTGGTCCAGTGAAACCCAGAAGTAAAAAGGAACATCATGGTTCAGTTACTACTGCTGGTAGTGGAGAGTTGTCTAGTGTTCCAGTGTTCTCTNNCTGGAGAGTGGTCTAGTGGTCCAGTGTCCTCTAAGGAGATGTCTAGTGGTCCAGTGTTGTCTAAGATGAAGTCTAGTGGTCCAGTGACACCCAGAAGTAAAAAGGAACATCATGATTCAATTACTGCTGGTAGTGGAGAGTTGTCTAGTGGTCCTGTATCCTCTGAGAAGATATCTAGTGGTCTAGTGACAACAGGAGGTAAAAAGGAACAGCATGGTACAGTTACAGCTGGTAGTGGAGAGTTGTCTGCAGGCTCACAGTCCTCCAAGAAGATTTCTAGTGGTCAGGTGACACCTAGAAGAACAAAGGGACAAAGTGGCTCAGGTACTACTAGAGGAAAAGATTTACATGGTGGTCCTGGGTCTTCTGAGATATCTGCTGGTACAGTATTACATAGAAGTACAAAGAAAACAATGGGTTCAGATGGTGATGGTAGTGACAAGACAAGCGATCATTCCAAGTCCAAAAAGGAGGTACATGGTGGTACAGCAACTGCTAGATATAAACATCATGGTAATTATATTTATTGTGCTAAATGCACGATTACAAAGTTTTTCACTATTGTTACTTAAAGGTTTGAACAATTAATTTTATCAAGTTATTCTCAATAATGAATCTTCAGCAAACAAATTAGCTCATAATAAATGTACCTTCAAGTACATATATTCTGAAAGTTTAGAAAGAGCTGTATCCCTTGCCTGTACAAACATTGAACTGAGTGTTTCCTGGGATTTCATTTATGTTCCATAGATTTTTAGTTAAAACAAACTATTAAAGTTTTTACAAAAAAGGTCAATCAACAGTAGGAAAATCGACGGGTCATTTGAAATTAATGCATTTTATAAAATTGATACAAGAACTTTGATCAACTAGATTCAACTGGAAGTCTAGTAGTCCAGTGAGGAGGAGACACCATGGACCAGTGGTTAGGGTGACGGACTCACTATCAAAGGATGGTGAGTCCAATTAAGACCCGGTTCAAGACCCCGTAGGGTTAGAGTAACGGACTCACTGTCAGAGGATGATGAGTTTGACACTCTAGCTTGGTGTTGTGCCCTTGAGCAAAGCACTTTACTCCTCAGTGCTCCATTGGGGGTTAGTGTACCTCATCCTGTAATTGGGCTAATGCCTGTTGGATGATGGAATGATAAAAAACACTTTAGAAATTGTACCTAGGGAAGATAAAACAAGCGACCTAGTGGCCACCAAAACAAAATGATAAAAGGTGTGGGCTGGTTTTTCAACAAAGGGGTCACTAATGAATGTGTAAAATAACAGCAGCAAATTTTTTGAATATGCTGTAGAAGACTTTTGTGGATGGGAAAGAGTCCAACTGATGATCATTTCAATACACAGTGCCAGCTGTGGCTGTAGGCACTGTGTATCATTGGTGGTGTACTTTTCATAGCTAGACTGTCCTGACAAACATCCATTTAACCTGAAACTGACGAAAATTACCTTAGAAATACAAGTATCATTATATCAATTTTATTACAATTTATAACATCTCACTCAGGTCATTCTAGGAACACGCCATCCCTATTTTGCAGTAGACATTCTTGTTTTATAGATATTGCCATGTGCAGGTAATGAGAGGTAGCTAGGTCCAACCATTGAACACTGTATAGTTTACATGGAGATGATAGCATTATGTGTTGCTATGTATTATAGTGTTATGGTGGCAAATCTAAGCAACTGTGAATTTGAATGAAGTTAAGTAGGTGTGAGTATCTACTTTAGCAATCTCATTGCTACCCCGCTCAGTGACGGGGTGCTCCCCCAAACTCTTCCCCTGCATTTCAATGGTTGGACCCAGCTATAGTTAACCTCTCATTACCATCATGGAAACATCTATAAAACAAGAATGTCTACAACGACCAACACACAGCCAGCAAATTGAAGAATATGGTTGATAGTGTGACATGACTATCCATAAACTGAGTGAGTAGAGAGTCGTGTACCAGTAGGTTACGGTAGTTAATTAATTTTGTGTACAGTAAAATCAGTATATTTATCTTTGTGAGCAAAATAAGACAAACACAATATCAAGATTGCATTCCACCATTTTTAATAATAAACTGAACTAGTGCAATAAGATTCTTCAGTTTCAATATTGTAACATAAAAGCAATGTGTAGCTACCTCTCCTATTTTTGCATGCAGCAGGAATTCAGAAGCAAATATCTTTTCAAAATCCACTTCCATCTTCCTTAATCCCTTCCTTGGACTGCTCTCATATGGAGTGGCAAAATAAATGGAATATTCCTTTGACATTTGTTGATTTCAGTGTGTATGAATACTTGAGAATTGTAATCAAGATGGTAATTTGACAACATTAGGAAAAAGTACACTGAAGCCAATTTTTACAAGATGATTGATACACATTAACACTTCCAGAATGGCCCCTGTTTTAGTTTACAACCACTGAAGTTTGAATGACAACTTTGAACTAATTCCATGTTTATAGTGCACGCTGCAGATTCCAAAAACCAAATCGCAAATAGATTTCTCACTGAATATCTGTCCACAAAAGGAAATTGATTCATGTCAAGTTCTTAAAGAAATCAATATCTCAGTTCCTCATGCTCTTACTGTGAAACATGGCAGACAGGGAACAAAAAACAGTACTTTTATACATATTATTGCCTGAATACATTGATGCCCACCGCTAGCTTTTGCACAAACTATTCAGACATTTCCCTGACTACTGCAAAACAATAGGCTGAAAGCAACAAAACTCTCAACAAACATAACTTGCTAAAGCACTATTTTTCATAGCTGGTTCCTTGAGATCAGCTACAATCAAGCAAGGGGGTTCTAGATAGTAATTACCATATTGTGACCTTCTCAAACTTGAGGCAGAGCATATCCCCAGTCAGCTAAGGACGATTTGAATGTCACTGGAGACTTCTTCAGAAGAAACTTAGAGAAAAATGTCATTTGAAAGGAAGGGATATAGTTTTCCTGCAAAATTTTGAAGTTACTCGTATTTTTAGATGAAGTCATGAGCTTCCAGCAGACCAAATACATTCATAGGCATCTGGGACCGGCAATTACCGTACATTCCAATCCCGATTCCAATGCGCCGCATAGTTTAGTGCTTAATAGTGTGCACTGAGGTCAGCTGTGTCATTGTTAGAAGGTAGGTAAAATGGCCATTGTAGGTAAAGTGTAGTCACTTTCACGTCAGTGAAAAATAAAGTTTGCTTAATTGTTTCACTCTCCATAATTTTTGAGAAGAGTTGGTTGTTCTTGTTCTAACAAAGCAACATGGTTTTCTCTCACTGTGTACTTAGTAATGAAACAATATTTATATCAAATTTAACATGGTTTATGTCTGGAAAAAAGCAGTAAGCTTCATGTAATTTGGTAGCCTAAGACCAACTTTGGTAGTCTGTGGATGCTGGGGGGTTAGGGAGCCATCATTATTTATGGCCGGGGGGTGGGGGGGGGAAGAATTTCATCAGAAACTGTAATTTCAAGTAACCCCTGTCAACCATGATGAATATCAGAACTTGTATTTGCAAAATTTACAAACATGCAGCAATAATAAAGACCTTTCAAATCCTGGTGTACTCTGCTAAATTGTCATCTGTTAATTCATGACGATTGGAAAAGGTGAAACCGTAAAAATGAAATTCAAAGTGACAACAAAATACAGATATAAAAGTTAACACAATATCAAGTATCCAACTATATTGTATGGTTACATAATTGGTATCACGACAGGGTTTCCACTAGGATATCTGACTGGGCAGAATTTAAAAATACAGGGGGAAGACATGAGAGGCTGAGGGAAAGTGTCAGAGGGGGCTGTCCCCTATCTTGAGTGGAAAATTTTGGGAAATTGATGTGCACAATGGTGCAGTCTAGTGTGAGGTGTTTTCAGTTTGTTTTTTACTAAGTAAAACTGTTAGAACACCCTAAAGGGAGAGCATGAGAGGGGGCATGTGTCCCCTCTTGCATCGAAAATTTTGAGAACTTGATGTGTGCAACGGTGCAATCTTAGAGGGTTCAATTTATTTGCACTTGGTAAAACTGTTTGAAAATGACATTGAACACTGATATTTTAATTGCGTTTTTGCACAATCAGTGTTTGAGTCACAATATTCAACAAGCAAACAATGACAATACATTTTGTAAAAAAGAGTTCCCAGTTTAGCAGAAATTGAAGACCAAAAAATATGAAGGAACGGAAAATCTGTGACATTCTTGTATCATTTGCAAAATCTTACATTTCTGTAAACAATATTAGAGGACCATCAGTCAGAGCTATTGACTATTTGTTTGCAAGGATAATATATCAATTATCAAAACTAAGTTCAGAGTAAGTCCAAATCCTTATAAATGTATGCAGATTGTCATTATAATGATGAAAAGATCCTTTAAAAGCTTTAGAAGAATATGAAGATATTGATATTA
>LD354926.1:10849-21466 GCA_001465055.1 Ptychodera flava
GAACGCGTACAAAATGCACATTGAGAAATAAAAAAAAATGAAAAAAAAAATTTCCCTACCTACCTACCCTATTTTTGAAAACCATGTAATCGGAACAGCACATATTGTTTTATTTGGCCTTAGGTGGGGAGCCTGTTTCACATTTTTTACATCTAGCTATACTGTCTATGATTCTAAAAATAAAGTCATCTGCCACTTTTTCTGTATACGCGGTTTGGCAAAACTTATCTCTTCAATCGAAAGTCGGGCGATTTCATGGTTCTTTGGGGCACTTAAGTGTACGTCGAGCTTAAGGAATGTAGTTACATTCGCGATGTTTTAGTCGAAAAATATTTATTTCTTCAAGGGCAAATGCACATAATTTATGCTGTTGGAAATACTGGCCGCTCATAAACAAGACAATAAACTCAATATATGTGCATCTTTACTTATAATGTCAAAGTACCACCGACATCCACAAAAAACCAAATGGTTCAGTCCAGGTATATGCAACTCTGCCATCCGACTGGTCAACAGGAAAAAAATCAACCATAGGTGTCTTTAGGCACGCGTATACGCCAGTCACCTAGGCGACGGTAATCTGCACTGTCTTATCACCACTTATCACCATCGGGAAGGTACTCCTCCCCATATACCACTGGCGATCCCACCCTCAAGTCACTGCGTCATTCGACCAAGCATTGTTATTGTAATTTCCTGCATAAATTAACAGCGAGGTCAACCGGTCAAAATCTCTTGGGATTTCCTGGCATGTGTAGCGGACAATTCGTTCTGGGTGATTTCTGTTGGAATTGCACTCGTAAACCAACGCGCCTCGGAGACAGCTATTTTCAGTCTAATATTATTATAATTCTTTTCTGGTCTACCTCTTGTTACGGATCATTTTGGAAGTCTTGGAGCAAGAACATTTTTATCCTCTTAATTTTTCGGAGATCGAAAATTTAAAGTTTTTAATTTTTAACGTCGGTAAATCTTTGGTAATTTGTTTCACTAGTACCAAAACTGTGCACGGTAACCACTGATTTTTACTCTTGATTTGGTAAGAGTATAGTTGAAAGTTTCATTGAGGAAAGATTGAGCGAAAGTTTAAGTCTTTCACTTGCGAGGCGCCTGCTACATCAAAATACAGGCACAAAAATGTATTGGTGGTACCAGTAGCAACCCTACACAAAGTCATCGTTTTCCGAATACAAAGTGCCCAGTTACATAAGTCGTGACGATTTGCCTAGAGTCAATAGAAACGTTAAGGGCCGTTAACTACCGCTAGTCCTTGACAATTCGATACCTTTGAGACTTGAACGATTAAGGACAAATTGCCGGTAAACTTTTGTAAGGAAAATCCCGGAAACCCTTGGCGAAAAGCGGGAACAGGATGATACAGAGCTACAACAGGAAAGATTTGATAATGTTTTACATTCTATCACATAATGATTCGTAAATATTAGCCAGCTCTAAAAAATATTTACTATCGAGTATAGGAAATACGCTTCAAGTAAGCCAACCTGACCCCCCCCCCCCCCACCGTAATATTTTCGCATGTTTTCAAGAGCGACGAATGATTTTGCCAAGGTTGGCTGTTACTTTATGGCTTACACTCAATGCAGAATTGTGAAAAAAAATCCCTAACGACCTACCCTGTTTTACGAAGACGTGCTAACGGAAACACTGAGTATGTTTTGCCTCACTAGTACTCCGAAGCTTTTGCCGAGAAATAGCATAGCTATATTGATTGCTAGTGTTTTAAAATTGAAAGTAAGTTGTACATTCGAACTGTTTCGCAGACAACCTTGAAAGTCTAGCGTGACACTCTATGTAGGGAAAACCCCTTAGATTTACCGTCTGTATCCCAATAGCAATTGTTTATTGTGTATCTTGCGTAACTTCCTTGTCTTCAACAAAACGGTGAATGTTTCAGTCGATTTCAATTTCAATCAGTTTCATCGGTTGAAATATTTCGGAAAATCCATTTACTCTACGAAGGTGTCAAGGCATTTGCAGTAATGTGCATCCGGATAGAGTAACAATACGCTGAAGAAAAGAATTATAATAGGACAGCGCCCGTCTCCCGGATCAGTTTGCGTTCAACAGTCGACACAAACGTTATTTATCCCAAGACTGTCTATACAGTCTTTCTAGCGATGAACGTTTGTATTGCAGTAATTTTGGTATGTTGCTGGCTGTCACAGCTTGCAAGGTAAGTATAAACGTCTGTCTACATAAAGGTGTATGACTGACTATGTTGGTTTGTTAGACAATACAATAAACGTACTTCTTTCTTTCAACCGTATGTTTAAATTGAAGATACTGCCAATAATGCTCAACATCCAAAGTAGGCTTACAGGAATCGTCAATATTTGGTCCATGAATGTCATAATACGGGTACTCTCTTTTAAGTTATCAGTCATCTTGAACATTTGGTATATGCATTTGTTTTCATTCCGGCGTTTAAGAGTGTCTGCTTTGGTCTAAAATTAAGTGGTTACCCGCTTCTGAGTCTCCAGTGATTAATAAAAAGAAAAACACGGAAGGCCTTCCTTGAAAAATCATGGTCGTAATCATGTCTAACATCTATATATTAATATTTTCCAATGAAAGATGAACTGTTACTGGGTAAAATAACTGAAAATGTCCCAAGACGCACCATTTCTGTTTTCCAATTAATCAATCTCCTTACGATTTCAGATCCTCAGGTGGATAAGGTAAACTATGAATCTACATGCACGTGAGCTTTCATGTGGCATATAATACTGAATACTTCAAAGAAACGTTCAACTCGTTAAAGAAATGCAACCAGCTAGCTTTAGTTCGAAGTGTTTTCAAAGCCGAGCAGCCATGAATGTGAGCTTTTGTGTGTTTGCACCTCGAGGAATCGTAGTGAAAAGTCGCCGCGTGTTTTCCTTTTGTCAGATATTTCTTCCTGTTATGCAATGCGAGGTTGTTGTTATTGGGGGAAATGTGCATGGCAGCGGAGGAAGGGCTTCTGAAAGGTACCAGGATGCTTCTCCGCTGCTTACTGCCGTGCATCTGACACAAGATGCTTTAATCAAGTGAGTAGATTAGAAACAGTGATCATAGAATGTTATAATAAGGGGTTATTACACGAAGTTTTGGGCGATGCCGCGTCGTATTTGAGTGATGTGTCCGTAATTTGACGAGTTGCTGCTTATCATACATGCATGCTTTGGTTATGACAGTTTTCCTACAGACGTTCCGAAATTGGCGACGAAATCAACTTGAAATCGACCGTACTTCCTCCAGGCTGTACTTATAAAACGTTGGTTGCTATGGAGTGATGACAACCGTATCACTTCTTGATATTATTCCGCTATTGGGCCATTCCACTTCAAAGGAGGGATTATGGAGCACTTTTAAAGCGAACAGTTTAAATATTACGATGTCGACACAGGTTTTCACAATTTGAAGAAGATTAATTCTTAGTTTAAAATGACGGTGGATGTAAAACATAGGTGGGAGTTTGTAAATTGGGTGTGTTTTCGTGTTTTGATACATGACCTCATCCGTGATTTAAAACTCGATCGAGTGCAGGTGAGAGCATAGTGGAGGGACCGTGCACAGAACAAGCAGGTCTGCGACATCTATGAATGCACAGTGGATATAATACCCGTAACAGTCAGTTTATCTCGAAGAATTATACATGTCCCCAGACGTCAAATATGCCGAATTTACCATCTTAGTAAGCGGATTAGGGAAAACATGAAGTGAGTACACTGTAAGCTGTAGTGTCGTAACTCGTTCGTGATTTTGTTGCTGTACGAATAAAACATTTCAAAGGTATTTCCGTCGTCTGCTCGTATATTTTCGTTCCTGGCTTGCTTAGATAGAACTAAACTTCCTTCAACAACCTAAGCGAAAGTTTGACTCTCTCCGTATCTTACATTGTATCTGAAACCCGCAACAGGCGCTCCGGGCAGTCTGCTAAGTAGATCGATTTTCGGATCGATCTATTGATGCCGTAGTCGATATGCCAGCCTCTGCAACCTAAATACTCACAAGGTGAGCAACAGAATCACTCAAAAAACACGCGATCCGGGTTTTCAACTGGCCATGGGCTCACACAAAACATTCAGAACCTCCTGTTATACCTTGCTTGTGCGTTCGTTGTTGACTTTGTCAAAGTTAATCCTGTGATAAGCTTGTGACAGCGCCCACAGATTAGTAATTTACCCGTGCTTGCTTTGGCGAATTAGGCAATCAAACGCATCAGATAATAGACGCAGCACAGTGATAGAAGTTTTCATACGATTGTCAAAGGGTAAATACGTAACACAGCGATGCGGACAGAGAAAAAGAAATCCTTACGAAACCAGTTCTCACATAAGAAAAAGACAACAAAAAAATTGACAGTATAAATCTTTATTGGCAATACATATCATAGTTAAACGTATTAAAGCCCCCACTCAATTATAAGATTTATCTAATGTAAATATTATTTACTTGATAAAAATTCAATGGAAAACAAAAGAATGACAAACTGTTAATGGGCTATTGACACATTTGCTAGTGCGAGAACCTGGGATTGAGAAGGGCGTCTTTAAAACAAAATGAACCATAGCAAGAAGAAACCTACGCTGAGCCCAAGACAGTCGACCTGTACAATTCCATATGCATATAACACTAGATTGCAGCTTTTTCAACACGTTTATCAGCATCACCAAGTGCGCACGGGCCCTGTCATTTATGTTTTTGTAGCCTTGCTGTCGAAGCATTTGTGCAAATAAGTGCACTATGGCTGTTAAATCCTGACTGGTGGTATGTGTGCATGCAAATATGATGCCCTTAAACTTACTTTGGGCGTTGCACGAGGCTCTTGAAAGATATTGTAATGTGTTTGTTGCTTTTCTGTGTTTTAGTGTGTTGTATTCTCTCATTTGTGAATCATTGAAGCTTTAAAGATAATAAGGCCAAGGTACAATATTGAAAAATCTTTATAAGAGTTACAAGTTGTGCGATATCTCAGAAGATTTGTGAAACACGTACTGCACAAGTTGGAGCTGATGGTGTATTACCCGACAAATCGGGCAAGTTTATGATTTCCAAGTTCAAATAGTACCTGTCGTCATACAACTTGGTATACAATGCATTTTGTATACGTTCGAAAAAGGTGTCCATGACGTTGAGTCAGCACTAAGTTGTTCCTTGAATTTCATTGTCTTCTGGATAGATGCGCTTCAGAAAAGTGGATATACTAGGAATGCTTAAAATTATGGGATCGTCAGTAGGTATGAGTATGGTAATCTATAAATGGAGGGCTAATTAATATTGTCTTCGCTCTAGTGGGAAACAAACCCCATTTTATAAGTTAATAAATATTAACGCATGTTCAGCTTGTTCAGCTTATATTTCCTAAGGAACTGGTTATTCCCAGTCACTTCCAAACAAACAAAGTAATGATGAATGTTAAAATAAAAATACAAACAATCGACTGAATCGAAGGTATCAGCGAGCTAGCCAAGTTTGACAAGCAATGAGAAGTGTCGTTCCGCTGCTGTTGTCGGCCAAAGCATATAAGCAGAGTCAGCTGCTGACGATGTGTCGATATTTGCATGAATCAGAAACTCGAACTGCGAGGACTATACGTCCTAGTTTATCACCGGCTGGTGCCCGTTCACAAAGTCAAATTGTATTCAGCTGTAGTGGTGTATTGCAAACTTGACGTTGGAGCGTTGCATAGCCATCCAAAACTGACAGTCTTTCATCTCTTGTTCTTGCAACTTGCTGACATTGATTGTTTACATCATTACATGAGGCTAGTTGCAGTTTCCTTTTCAACAGGAACTTCCCCTATAAAAAACGGATTATCGTAAATCTATGCAAGCCAATCGAGGATGCTTTTTAAATATGTAGTAGCTTTGTGGTCGCTTATTCCGGAAAAGCAATTTTCGCCATCTATAACAAGCTTGATTTTATTCACAAAAACGGGTAAAAATAGCACCGGAAGTTGCATTTTATGGTATCATCAACTCCATGTATTTTGAAATCATGGGAAAAAGCGCCAAGCTTGGCGCTTTCATAACGTGATATTGCAGAGACCATCTTCCGATGGGTATGTCCACCGACGCCCCAAGTTCAGGCCAGTCTGTTCGTATTTGCATATCGATTGTATGTACCAGTTGAATAAACACTACATGTGATGCTCGTTTTATGTTTGCCTGTGTGATTACTCGATTTCTTCTTTGCCTATTTGGCCGCGACAATTTTTAGTTCACAGTTTTAAACTGTTTCAAATCCTAGTTGCGCCGGATGAAGTATGGCAAAGCCGAGTATAGCATAAAGAGGGGATCACTGTTCAAACAACAAGCACACAGGTACAGTATGGAGGTAGCCTCCATGATACAGGTATCTTGGATCAGTACATCAGTAGGGGTATTTATTCAAGAACAAACAACTACGAACTAATAAACTCCAAGTCACGTGTTTTACCCCCATCGACATGCAAATGAAACCATCATCTGTCTGACACTCTGAGTTAGCCTATGGAAAATTCGTGGAGAAAGTTTTGCACAAAATGGCAAGTTGGTGTCATAAAGGTAAGTAGGACGAGATTGACCTTGAAAAGTCAATTCAAGGTCTGTGCCTGGATATTTGGAAGGGTGAATTTTGACTGAAGGATAGTTTTATACTACTGACGTCAGATGATGCCCACTTGATGTTGCTAGTTTAGTTAACAAACAACAACAACGTTGAAATGTTGTTGTATGCATGTTCACTGTTGTGATGCAAGATCGCACTTGTCAAAACATTACTTCTCGAGGACATGTTCAGTAATGAAATCTATGCATTATGGCATTGCGTCTGAAGGGTTCATGAAGAAAAAAACAAGAAGCTGAAATAATATTAAGATTTCATGACAGTAAACTGTACGTCCACAGGACACGTCAAAACTGAGATGAGATGTGATTTAGTACATGATCTTGCATATGTTGTCGTCTTATCACTCCTATTTGCCAACTGTTGACAGACTTTACCGATAAGAAGTTCACTTCGACTCTTTAAAGCCCTCCCCCTCCATGTATTTAATAGAGTACCCTTTCAGCGGGGCTGCGGTCATTAACCTTCCGATGGCGGATAAACAAAATTGTCGTGACATACTAAGTGAATGCGCACTTTGTGTTCAGGAAACAATTACGATCGTCACTGGAGTCTTCTTGTACAATCCCGACACTTGCAACGTTATCGGGAGAGCTGGGACAACCAAGTTTTGACCCAAAACTAGGCGAGCGAGTTGCCACACGATGATAGACAATTTTTTTCGATACATACGCGAACGCCACATACGTATTGAATGGCGTGATTGGCACATTTTGCGGTCTTTAAATTATTAGATCGCAGCTATTCAATTGCACAAGTAGGAAAGTCCTATTCGAATGTTAGAGATATTCAGAAATTGCTACTGACTGAATTTTAATTCTATAATTAGAGACAACAATATGAAAACGTTCACATGAAGAGGCCGTTACCCACCATTGGTCATGAACAATTTGATACCTTTGAAACTTGCACGATTTAGGGGATACAGATTGCCGGTAAGCTCCTGTGAGAAAAAAAAACCGCGAAAACCATTGGCAAAGAGCGGAAAGGGGGTGATACTGAGATATAAGGGAAAAATAATGCATCGTCGTGCACTTTATGATATCTTTGTGATCTAGTTTACGATGGAATTGTTAACAGGAAGTGATCACTGCACTATCATCAAATATTTTATCGGCGCACCCGTCTGGGCCAGTATCATAAAAAAACTTATAATTCTATTTTAAGAGCACCTCTTAGGCGTAATATTGCATCTACTTTCATTCTGAACACGCCCTTTAGAAGTAACGTTTTGACAATCACAGTCGGCCTGTACAATATCCCATATGCATATAACACTAGATAGCAGCTTTTTTCAACACTTTTAAGCAGCAACACCATGTGCACATCCTAGCACTTTATTGTAAGATTAAAGATACACGGGATTTCATGATATGTCTTGACTACACATGCGCATGTTCAACATTCTTTGCGATTAACCAGACTAAATTCATGGATGTCATCATGTTTTTGAGTGCTTGTAAAGAAAAAAATACGAAACATGGAAAGTTTATATATTTTTACTCCAAATTAATAAATGTTTATAGCAAGTAACACATTGTCCTATTTTATTCTATCTTATTACTTATCATGAATTAATACTGTTATTTACCATGTAAGTGTAAACTGTTTATCTCTAGACGGAAGTAAAGTTTTGTACAATTCAACATTATAATTATTGCCATGCCCTGTCCGTCGCATTTTAATTGGGCGAACTAAACCACGTGACTGACTACAGATACACAGTAATGGTTTTCTTACATGCCCGTGTATATGAATAATGAATAATAATATTAACAACTCACAGTATCGTAATTATGGCAACTTTACAGCTAAAACGTAATTTGTGATTTGTTCAAAGATCACAATAACAAAATAAAATGAAATGAAGCATTTGTTGGCCAAGTTTAGACTTTTTTCCAATGAAATCTCCGGATTTGCAAATATTTTACAGCACGCGTGATAGTGCGTCTCGCACTGCACTGAGCTCGCATACAGCGCAGCACGTCACTATTTAGTGAATGATAGACAGAAAAGTGAATATTATATATTATTGCTTGAATACATGGGTTTATGTACCCGAGAGCAGGTGAAAATTTGCCCGACGCCAGGAGGGCAAATTGTCTCCTGCATGCTGCACATAAACCCTTGTGTTCAGGCAATAATATTTTTATTACATGCCTCTTCACTGTCAATGCTATATGCCATTTAGTTACATGCAGGGCATTTTCAAGCAATTTTACGATTATCAACTAGCATCAAACAGATTTTAACGAAGATCAAAATAGAAGTTCGCGCATGGATATTTTACATCTAGCCTTAAGCGTCTACTTTGACGTCGAAAACGTCGAAGGGCTTCACTGGACCGGGTAACCATGGAAACTGGTCAGTACATCGTTCACCGGCCCGCTAACTCCCCGGATGTTCCTATCCAAATCAATGCACTGATTTGCACTCACATCGAGGCATGTAATAAATCATCTGCGTAATACCAGTTCTTGGGCCCCATTGTCTTTCGCTTGGGAAATTTTCGTATTACTGTGAAAACTACTTACATTCTTACACCGGTGGTCACTTTACTGTTGATTGAGCCCACTTGATGCAGTCAGAAATTCTGTTTGTACGCAGGCAAAACCAGCTCTGTATATATCTGGGGTTGTAAATGAGAGTTTACGGTTGGCACCCTGTGTTCAATATTGAGATACAATGTAACATTACCATGCACTGGTCCATGTACTAGTCTTGTTCAAACAATATATCCCTTCTATACCATAATCAAAGGCAAAAACTGGTGTCATTGTTTGTCAGCACACAAAATATGAATTTTCTTGTATATATTTGAACACAGTATGCCGATCATTAGCGCTCATTTACAACGCTTGGCAGGGTCTGTTTTGTCTTTTATACAGCAGAATTTCTGACTGCGTCAAGTGGGCTAGCTGTGGGTCCATAGCTGTGGTGTTTTCGGAGGGGATTTCTGCCTTTTACGATTTTATTTGATTTTTACGATTTTAACCCCGCCACCATCGCTGGCATAAAAATCGTAAAAGTCAAAACCAGCCCGTTAAAGGCAGAAATCCCGTCCGAAAACACCACAGCTATGGACCAACAGCTACAAGTGGGCGCAATTAACAGTAAAGTGGCCACGGGTGTAAGAATGGACGATGACATTGATCTAAATGTTATCACGCTTGTGTAATTGTTTTGTAAAAATGATCCAAAATTTACGGCAGTATCAGTATTAGTAATTAAGTTGCGGCAAATCGTTCAGATTGACCACCTTGCGTCGGTGTAGCACCGGTGCTGGGCCTGGGTCGCGCCGACGTAAAATAACTAATGTGGACACGCTGCGTCGACTAAGGTCGACGCAGTTTGGTCCCGGCAAGAAGGGGTTCAGGACCGACGCAAACACGTTGCGTCGGCCCTGGTCCCAGTTGACCAGGCCTCCGCCATGGATCGAAGTTGAACTAGTCAACCTATTCATACAAAACAAACTGCATCCTGAAACTAAAAGTTTACACTTTACAGCGAAAGTTTTCAATCTAGTCTTTATCATCCCATGTACGCAGAAGTATATCTTCCAACCAACTTTGCTCCGCAAACGAGACCATGTCATTCGATCGATTCACAGTGCACGTAGTTAGAGACGCATTGGTTAACAACAATGCAAAAAATGCCACGCACTTGTTATTTTTCCGCCGCCGTCTTACATATACCCTACGCTCATCCAATAAATGGTGAAGATCTCTCAAATGATGAAAAGGGCGAGTGGTGGTCATATTCACAGGCGCTTGGTACATTGCTGGGATAATAATCGTATTTAATATGTAGAATGTCTGTATACGACTTGATTATTCAGTAAAAGAATCACCGTACGTGAGATATTAGTGTAGGCCTATAGGCCTACATGTTGACTGGCATGATACCGAGTGGCTTATCATGGCTGCCTGGCTCGGACCAGGCGAACGCACTGCATAATCATCAATGTGTAGAATGTCTACATGACTTGATTATTTAATAAAGAATAAC
>LD354926.1:41058-76838 GCA_001465055.1 Ptychodera flava
CCCAGGCCGAAGAAACTGACCAGTCCCTAAAGAAACCCAGAATAAAACGTGCCGGAAATACGTTTATGTTATTTATCTGTAGGTTCCTACAATGAAGCACAGTGATGTCATCGTCAACGATTCCATCGCAGCAATTCTCTATCTAGAGGTATGCTTTACATTTAAGTCATCCGAGTCTTGCCAGTCGTTTGTCGTACAACACACTTCACCTAAACGACTTCGAGGGGAAAAGCACATATAAATGATTAAGGTAGCTAATGTACATTTGACTGAAAGCTTTCAGGTACCTCAAAAGAGAAATAATTTTTAAGCCTTGCAGGTTCGTTTTTCTGATCTGCCACATTTGTAGAAACTTGAGTAAGAAAGGGCTGACCTTTACAATATTTTATTGCTTCGAGAAGTTGTAAATTATTTGTGAGGCCAATAACTTCGATTGAAGCTTATGTGCGAACGGATCACCATTGCAATGCTGTTTGCATAACGAGAACAATATTAACCTGTCCTTAGTTAAGGGTCAACTGCTCTCATTTTAAATCGTGAAGTGTATCATATAAATTATCATGCTCGACAGCTGACCTATTTCAAGGGTTGCTTCCACAATAAGGTGACACGCCGCCCTCAACGGTGTTCCGAGCAACCAAGGCTCACAGAGCTAGCTGGATCCGCCGGCCCCATCGTTGAGGACGCGCCGCTCAAGAGGTCCAGTTTGCATAGTCGTTACAGTTGTCGTCACAGTTATGTAGATTTGAGTTTGTTTATTAATTTTGGAATAAATTTATATTTCAAAAAAACAAAACTGCCATCATGTGGTAGTGTGGGCATGGAGTTGTAATAACGTTAAATATTCCTATGATATGTAAAAATGGTTAAACAGTAAATGACGTACTGAAGTTATCAAGCAAACTGAACGTTGGGGAGTTCTTTGGAAACAGGAGCAAACTGTATGTTGAAACATCTTTGTTTCTGTCAGTTCAAAGACAAAAGGAATATCTGTAATTTGGGAATGGTTTTCAATTTTAGGCTAGCAATGCGGTATTGCTAATTGACTGTCGTAACTACACTGATAGAAACTGTGACTATCGTGATTACGAGCAATTGTCTCATCATAGCAAATCAAATCCTAACAAAAGAAGATGGCACACGATTCCTTTTATCGATTGATACCTATCATATCACAGAGTAGAGCAAATCTGTTACCTCTTTGCAATCACAAACGTAACCTTACCATGGGGTTGTGCAACAACATATCTTTTTCCCACACAAACCTGTACCTTAGGTACGTAGTACGTGCCGAAATTCTGCTCAATGTGTTTTAAACAGACTAACATCTTACCTTTAATTTTTTGTGAGCTTACATATAGTATAAGTGCTTCTTGCTTATGTTATTTTTGGGTCTCATAGGCTGCCTTCAAAGGTTAGGGTACTGAACTGTTACCGATTGCCCTTGCCAAGCAGGCACGTGTTCGGCAAAGGACAACAGAGGTCAACCCTTTGATGGAGTAAATGCGAGCTGTCATGTACTATTTTGTCAGAAACGAAAATAACGTTTCTGAGGTGAGTCAGAGTGGTACAAGTCTACATAGTGGTGGAGCTAACGATTAACGGTATTTCTAATCGGAATAAAGAGTCAACTTGGATTGAGGATGAAATATTGTAGATTGATGTATTGATGTATAAGCAACAAAAATCATGCAAATAGGCCTCGCATATAAAAGGCTGGTTTTATCAGGAATGTGAAGAAATTATTTCAGATTTTATCCATGACATTTTACATAGAGCGACCATTTTCATTTTAAAATTGACATATGGAGGTGCCACATTTTGGAAACACCTGACATCACTTCGCGATTTTAGGAATTCCATGTATCTTTCTCTTATCTATTTGACTTTGCCATTCGTCTTGGTATGTTGCTCCGTTTGATAATCGTTGATCGCATTTTAAAAAATTGCTGAGCTATAAGATGTTGGCGCTGTAGCATGTTGATTGACAGAAATCACAAAAGGCACCAATTTACAATGAGACATGTTTCATACTTTTGCCATATAAAGCCGATTGAGTCGCGAATAATGTACATTTCAGATATATGATATAGAAGGAAAGATACCCGTGCATTTAGCACGTTTTGCCATGTCAACCGCAAAAAATAACAGTGTTATACAAATCCGCATCTTTGTATTCTACCATTTTTGCTTCCATGGCTCGTGGGAACACATTCATCACTGGGAAAGACTTCACTCTCGCCGACTGCTGCCTCTTTCAATCCGTTGCTGTGCTTGTTCGCCAAAGAATCGAGCTGGAAAAACACGCTCCAAACCTTGCTAAGTATTACAATGCAGTCAAGGAAAGACCGTCTGTCCAGACATCGTGGTCACCACAGTATAAAGTAACTCCAAACCAAGATGCATTCACAGATTTATGTTAATCTCAAATTGCATACCAGCTTGTATTAAAACTGATTTGTAACGAATGGATAAGTTTTGCTAATGTTGACAGACAACGGTTGGACGACAGGCGGACGACGAAGACGACGGACAATCAGCCTATTTGATAAGTTGACAGTGGAGCTAAAAGAGCAAATTAAAAACACCTCTCAGATTGCACAAGACTGCACCATTGCACACATCAATATCTTAAAATTTTCCATGCAAGATACGGGAAAGCCCCTGTAACACTAAGCCCTCAGACTCTCTCGTGTTCTTCCCCTGCACTTTCAAATTCTGCCCACTCAAATACCCT
This sequence comes from Ptychodera flava, assembly GCA_001465055.1. Classification (NCBI taxonomy): domain Eukaryota; kingdom Metazoa; phylum Hemichordata; class Enteropneusta; family Ptychoderidae; genus Ptychodera; species Ptychodera flava. The sequence goes on from LD354926.1 coordinate 43,796, forward strand.
AGTGAAAACCCTGTCATGATACCCATCCAAATTAAACAATATACTATATGGTTAGATACTGATTATAGTGTTAGCTTTTATATCTGTATTTTGTTGTGACTTTGAATTTCATTTTGATTGTTTCATCCTGTTTTCAACTGTCATAAGATAACTGATGATAATCTAGCAGGGTACAGCAGAATGTGAAAGGTCTTTACTGTTGCTGTATTTTGTAAATTTTACAATTACTTGTATTGGTATTTAACTTTTCTCAGTTGGGTGGGAGATGGAGTCAGTCAGAATTTCAGAGTTAAAGAGGGGAGTTACTCAAATTCATCATGATTTGCAAGGGGGGTCACTCCAAATTTCGGAGTTTCCGATGAAATTCCTCTGACACCGGGCCGTAAATGATGACGACTCCCTCATGCATGAAGTGATACATTACAGTAGTTACAGGGACTGAGGACTGGTGTTTTTTTCAAAATGACGCTGACCATAAAAAAGCGACTCTTCAAAATTGTTTGCAAGGAAAATAGCTACCCAATTTTCACGCACAACAAAGAGTGACCCTCCCCTAGATGTCAAAGACCACAATAAAATATTCAAACCTTTTGTCTTGTGGCCATTTCTGATTTTAACACTAAAATTGACTTCATTTTCATAAAAAACTGTTCAATCAAAATTCTGTATACTAACTATGCAGACGATATGGCCAGCTTGCCAACATTGTAAACAAAAATCTTTCATGTAAGTCATGTCAATTATAAAATATTATTTTTTAGAATTTACAATCTTACCGTATAACCTGCCTAATACCTCTCCAGCTAAGCTATGGCTACTGTAACATTAGTATATACTCACCGGGATCTAACTACACTTTTTTGATGTTTAAGACAGTATAAATAGCATTAAAATTACTGGTTTTACCAACAAAACAACAGATTCTATTATTATTTTACATTTTCAATGGGAGTTAATTTAGTGGATTTTATGTTTCAGCGAAAATCGCGAAATTAAATCCTGCTGAATAAATAATGTGTTTACACTCCTTGAATAAGAGTCTGAATGGGCTGATGTCTATTGAACAATGACAGGTATGGGACCAAAATGCACACCTACATTTCAGGGTTGCCGCTGACCTTTGACCCCAATCTCCTCCTGTACCTCATCGAATCATGTTAAAGGACTAGTAATGCTAATTAACCTTTGATGATTTAGTCAATATTTTTGTTTATAATATCAACCATAATTTCTTGTTGTACTCTCTTCAGCATGTTTATATACACAGTATTCAGTTTGTCAACTCAACCTGTACATGTGTACACTGCATTGTCATTGTTGACAAATTAATACTGGTCCGGACTAGAAGTCAAATGTAAAGAATAACAGTGCATTTTACACATATGCACACAGTAACCGGTATGTTGACAACCTAAGTGGTGTATGTTTCAACATTCTTTTGGGAATAGAATAAGAAATAATCATTGCAATTGGTATACAAAATAACAATAAGGAATTAGCATTACTGGCCTTTAAAGATCCAGTTATGCTATCTTGATGATTTTTTCATTATTTTCATTTTATCTGTCAATTGCAACTTTTTTCTACTCCCCAAAAAATGTTGAAACACCCATTATTTAGCTTGTCAACTTGGCGTTTATATGTGTAAATGCATTGTTATTGTTTACATTTGAATTCTAGTCCTGACCAGAACAATGTGATTTTCGCACGTACAGGTACAGGCTGAGTTGACAAGCTGACACTTTGTTTATCAATATTCATTAGAGAGTAAAACAAGGAATTATGGTTGACATTCAAACAAAAATGGTGAAAAAAATTATCAAAAGTTGGCATTACTGACCCTTTAATTATGCACATATAGACTCGGCAATAAAGCTAGAAGTCTGAATTTTGGTGAACAAGGATATTTATGTCTGCAAAGATTTCTGCCAAAAGGTCACATGACCAGTATGTCCTTTGACCTCAATTTAACGAATATGCCTATTAATCAGTTTTTATTCATTGTGTCTTGTACTTTTGCCTCATATTTTTACTGTATTTTTTGTATGGTTATTTTTTCAAATTTTGATGTGCTCTCTTACCTCCTGCGGGGTCGTAGAGCGTGCTACAGCCTTCATATTTTGTGCAAGGGCTCAGCACTTCATGGAGCACATCCTGAATCTCATTAATTAAGTGCATAATTGGGTAGCCAATTTTCTTTCAAACACTTTTGAAGGGTGACTATTCTATGCGTATTGTCATTTTGAAAAACACTGGTCCTCTGTCTCTGGAATTTCTATCCAGTCTCTTACTGTAATAACCTTAGCCTTTATATGTACGGTAGAATTCGTAAAAACACATATCGCAGGTCAACACTTCATGCACACAGAATGTGCTGTTGAAGTCCTAATGTTGATTTATCAGTGTAGATGAATAAATTAAGTGAATTGGAGCAAAATAAATCTCAGTTTCTAGCTTAAACTGCAGAACGTGAATCGTGGAATTTGACAAGAAGCCCATGACCTGCCACCTGTGGTACTTGAATTAGGCTTACCCATATAATCAGTACATAAAACTGACACATAACACGTCATGTCAGGAACAGCAAGCTAATTGAGTCATTACAAAAAAGTAAAATTTGTTTATGATATTAATATTTATGAATATGTATATGTTTTGATAAAAAATAATATTTCTGTCATCATCGCATACTTACTGGGCACCCAACAGCACAGGAATCCTCAAACAGTGATGTTTAGAATTTTAATGAAGAGATTGGAACTGAGGGGGGTTAGACCATGATTACTTACAGAGACTGAAAACTACTTAGGAGGCTAGACAATGGTTACTTATAGCAGTTAGAAGAACAGGGGCGTAGATATCAGAATATTCCTGAGGGGCTGGACTATAATGCTTACTTAAAGAGGTTATACCTACTGAGGGGGGTTAAACCATAAGTACTAAAAAAGACTAAAACTACTGAGGGAGCTAGACTGTGCCTCCTTTAAGAAATATGCAATGTAAGACAACAGGCAATGTAAAATGCCGCAGGTACACAATTCACAACCTGAAATAGCTAAAGTTTTGAATTATCATGGAATGGTGACCAAATATCTCAGCATCATTTACATTTTACTTCACTTTGACAATCATACAAATACACCTCATCATATTAAATACTTTGAGAAATGTTCCTCTGATCAAAAATAAAGAAACTGACACCCAAAAAGTACATGTACAAATTTTGTCATCATTTATGTACATTTTAATACAGTATATAAGAATGTGTACAAAATTTGACAGATACAATACAAAAAAGTACCAAGTTAGTAATTCCGCTAATGAGCTCTGAGTTACTGACCATGAAGGTAATAAAAATGGCTAGACTACAATTAAATAAATAAATAATGAAATTATCTTGGAAAATTACCAATTACTTCCAATTTCTATTATTCTTCAGATTAACTCAATCTTACAGCATTAGAACCTCAGCTTGATACATTGAAGTACAGTAAAGTAAGCCTTTATTGAAATTTTTATCCCAATTGAGATCTTGATCATTAAGTGCAATAATGGTAAGGGTAAAATTTAAAAAATCAACAACAATAGAGTATTAAGACATATATGCTGACGTATATCAACAACAACAGAGTATATATATATATATATATATATATATATATGTATATATATATATATATATATATATATATATATATATATATTCATGTTGATATTACGTGTTCAACAATATTTTACTTTTTTTCATTGTTTCTTGTCTGAGCTTAAAATATGCATGTATTTTCCCAATTCACATAATGATCATTTGTCTGTTCTTGAAAAAAAATGTTTATAAGGTCTTGTGTATCTCTGAATATGTTTTTACAAATGTTAAATAGAGGGACTGTGGTTTACTGTAAAAAACGATGTTTAATGTCTGTGTAGCCTTTGTTTTGGCAAATTTGGCATTTCTATGTCTACTCGTTTCTATGTGTAATACATGAGCACTAACCTTACGCAGGGCTGATCTATGTTTGTGGAATTTGCTGTTAAGGTCATATACCTTTTGAAATTGATTTAAATTGTTGTTGCGAATGCATACACAAGAGTTCCCGATTTACTGTGATATAATGTTTTTATGTCATGAAGATAACTTTCGAGAGAAAAATCTTTTTTGAACTCTCTGTATGTGAAAGTTTGTTTAAATGGCGCCCTTGTCTGCATCATATATCAACTAAAATGCACACATTTCAAATAACTGTTTAACTTTTACCTGGAAATTCCTTTAAAACTGTTTGTCATTTTTCATTTTACATTCATGGAAAACCAAATATTGAACCTGTTGCTAAAAGCCGCTATGTCATTTCCTGTGCTCTTGAACTTTTGAAATTGATTTCAATTGTTGTGGCGAATGCATACACAAGAGTTCCCGATTTACTGTGATATATGTTTGTGCAATTTGCTGCAAAGGTCATGTACCTCAAATAGGGCTTCTTTGACAGCATGGACAACAGACCGGTGCATTTAGGCTCTTGAAAATCATTTGATAGCCACACCAGTGATATTGAAGTCAAGCCTAAAATCTTAGGTGTTTTATTGCATTTAAAAGCTTCATAACATGCATCTATAACATGTGTGCAGGTATGATGACAATGACTTTCATCCAGACCTGCTGTAAAGTCATTTATCTGAAGACAAAAATGTTTCAAGCTTGAGTGCTGTAGCAAAGCTAATACAAGGTTGTCAATATTAGAGAACAGTGCTCTGTAATGCATCGACAGAAATGTAAGAGATTCTAAATATTTAACCTTTTTAATTAAAGAAATGCCATCTAGTAAATTCATTCCGATAATGTCCCATTTAAAATCACGTAAATGTATATTTGCATTCAAAGATGAGACGAGCTGATCAGCCCAGTTCATCAGGTGTTTACTGTTTTTAATTTTGATTGACTTCAAAGTTTGGCTGAGTGACTTTAATGCAGGCAAAAGTTGACTGTCAAACTGGCTCTGTGAGAGATATGGTAATGTCAAACTGAATGACCTTGTTTGTTTACAGTGTTGTATGAACTCACAGATATGACTGATTGTACCGGCAGAACAGTAAGCGTACAATCCAGACATGAATATGCAAACATGTTCTGGCCCATTGTCTATAAGAAGTCTTAATGGGCATTCTAGAACAGTAGGTAGCCCATATTCATTTTGGAAACACAATTCAAAGAAATTCAGCGATTGATTGACATTAACACTTTGGAACAAATTTGCCAGAGCATCATAACATTTTTCTATGTCTGACACTGCCTCTAAACATACAGATAACTTCAAGGCCTCCAAGCACCAGCCACTCTTAAGTGCCCTTGCTAAAGATTCCATAGCCTGTAAGCAGATACTGTGACATTCCAAAGATTGTAAGCATATGCAATGATCAGCAAGCTCCCCAATAATCATACATGTGTAATTGGCTTTATAATTGCTTTCACATTCAAGTTTCTCGCTACGACCATGTTGAAGTATTACATGACAAGGTTTTCTAATTTGCTGTTTAAGCTTTTTCTGACATTTAAAGAGAGTTAACATTTCCTTACACACTGACTCATCTACATCACCCAGCCATCCACTTTGCTTTCCTGCAAGCAAACTGACATAGTATTCATTGTACCATGAGATTGGGACATTACTGTCAATCATCCTGTCTGGTAACATAAGAATATCTGGCATATATTGTATTAAGTTTTCAACAGCTAGGCCTGCTTCATGGCAAAATGCACAAGTAAATTGAAAAAAGCAACAGAAATCACTGCAGAGATCAGAATTCGTAATAAACCAATACCTATTTACCATGTTGTTGCCCAGCACTGGCAGAAGAAATTTTGCTTTATCCTTCAGAATGCCAGCCACAAAAAGACCTACTTGTTTTTCATTTAATGCAATGTCTGCAAAAGTTGATACCATGTTATTGACATTTTCATTCTCACTTTTACAAAATTTAAGAGCAGTGAAATACTCTAGCCATGTTTTATGGTAGAAAAAACACAATTTTTCAGGTTTGATATTTGAAACACCGGTATCCTTCACTAACAGTCCAAGGGAAAGTAACGTTGGTGGCACATCTGCTTCATTAAGTATCATGTCCATCTTAAACAAAGCTTTATAAGCCAAAGATGCCAAACTGTTCACATCATCTTGTACTTCCTTTGGTATTTCACCACTGGGCATTTCTATGCCATGTTTACAACAATACTTCTTTAATATGCACTCTAAAATTTCAGAGTAAGTATTTGTTATGTTAGTTGGAATGTGCTGTTTTTCTTCCCAGAGCAAACAAACAAATGCAATGTGTAATGGATTGCAAAGTAAATCATGCTGAACGTGAAAATCTTCTGCATGTCTTAGTGAATCCCTCTGAACAATTGCACGGCTAGCTCCAAAATGCTCACCCATATTATCTTCACTACTATCCCTCTTGTAATTTCTAAAGTAGGGTGATGGTGATCTATCTAGTGGTACTTGATTGAGTTTCAACTCAGAAATAAGACTCTGAGCTGTGCTTTGATCATTAAAATATCTGTTGATGTATTTCATTGCATCTTGCACACTAAATCCTTCAATCATCAACTGCAAATCACTTTCCTTGAGGACTAAGTCACACTCATGAGGTCTAGTGGTTGTGGCAACTGTACACCATGCAAACTGCTTTTGCTGTATTGTTTTAATTACACTTGACTCAAGGTTTGACCTAAATTTCATTTCATCTAAACCATCAAATAAAAAGAGTACAGAACTTTGATTCTGATTAATAAACTTAAGAAGAGCCGATGGTATGATCTGTGCATCATCAGGAAGTAACTGATCAAATATAATCCTTTCAAGTTGGTGAGAAATTTCACTAACATGTCGCATTTCTAAAAGAAACAACAACTGATATTGAGGTAGTTCACCACAAGCCCAATCATATGCAAGTTTTCTAAAGAAAGTCGATTTCCCCATACCCGGAGCTCCTTCTATTTTGATTCTTTTATCAGAATATTGGCTAAAAATATCTTTATCATTTTCAAGAATATTACCCTTTTTAAAGCGCTCTCTTTTGTTACTCTCAGTAACCTTCAGTCTAGTGTATATCTCAGTAAGACTACGTGTCACATTCTCATTCCAGGGGATTGGTTTGAAATTTTGAAAATGCTTCTCGTACTTTTGCATCAGATGCGTCTTGATCGATGAGATACCATCTGAAATGAAATGAAAATTTCCAACGATTATGAATGCACATCAACAAAGACTGAATGTTCCTACATGGATTGTGATAACACCGCACACGTATTGTAATATTTTCTCAAGGTTTCTTATGAAAAACAGGGAGGCTCCAACGCAACAGTTTTTAAGGGGTATCTTTTGATTGCTTTGTGTCAGAAATGGAGTGTTAATAGCAATAGGAAAACACGGTACAATAAATATAAACGAAAAACGCATAGGTGTTTAGATTCTATGGTAGTCAGGGCTTGATGTACCTCTTTCCCCTTCTTAATATCTGTCAGTGTACAAGCGATCAAATACCATTATCTACCCACCTATATAAGAAATATAATTTTTACAATAAACAAAACGGGATTCGAACCCCCACACATTCACGGCAACATCGCCTAGCTGCTAGGCCTCATACAAAACCAGTCGGCTACCGTTTCCAACCCAAAAAAGTTGGTCACAGCAACCGACTTAGATGTTACGATCCTGTGCGCGACCGAGCAACACAGCGTGCATGGAGCAGACGACACACAGACACAGTACAAACACACATATAGTAATCGAAAAAGCACGAAGCTTTTTACTGAGCTATCAGACAGACTCGGGGACAAGTAAATATCCACCAGCAGAAACTGTCCACTCATACGAAAGGTTTCTATGCTCAAAAGTAAAGTGTGACCTTGTATTCCAATGTGGCAGTTCAGAACAACAAAACTATTTAGAATAATGGATCATTTACAATATTTTCTGAACTAGCTGACTACCAAAAAAATTCAAAAATTACAGAGTTGCAAACTTTGAAACTTTTACATGTTTGGTTGAGTAAAAATATCACAACTGTGACACTTGACATATGTTGCAGCTTGCAGTCCACATGGACAATCTTTTTCAAAACTACAAGTCAAAGCTATTAACGTGATTGTACAGGACTGGCAAATAAATAATCATTTAAGCTTATTAAAGTAAAGCCTACAAAGTGGCACTGTCTGGACGCTGCCATGCAACCTTGTCCTTTGAGGATTTACTTGTAATGTAACAAGCTTTCCCTCTGAATATATTTCTATGTATTTCCATGGCATATATTGCTGTATCAGATGGTGCTAGATATCACTTGTACAGGCTTTTCTGAGTTGAGCACTTCTTCTATATACGAGCCGATAGCTTGTTCTATTTAGCTACAAGTATAGGCATTAGAATTCAGTGAATATCATTGTAACTATTGATGTTCATTGTTTTACCATTGTTACCTTACCTGAAAGCATGCCAGGATGGTGAGTTCTGACGTTTTCCACAAGGCCCATCCTATTTATATTAGTAAGTAATTCGATCAGGAATGAAGCATCTCTTCTGCTTATGTTTCCCTGCTCTTCTAGTACTTGAAACAGCTCCATGCAGTTCCTTAATTTTTCTCTTGTTGCCTTACATACATTGTCTCCGCATAGGTACAGTAATTGTTCAAAGTCAGCTGCAATTACAGGTGTCAGAATGAGAAAGACATACCATACATATGTATTAAGTTACACACTAATTGCAAAAAATCTTTGCCTGCCATACAAGGTAAAGACAGTCAAATCTGGGCATTTTGCACAGTTATCCCTACTTCACTTATGGCATATCATCATTGACAACCTAACCAAATTCAATTTACATTGCACAATTAGTTTCAAAGAAGCATGTTTAAGAAGAAATTTTAGCACAAAAGGAAAAATCTAAAGAATCTAAAGGAACTAATTTTATTTTAATTTATTCAACGCCTATGAGGGCATCCCTAGGAAGCTACTCATTGAATATCAAACCTGTATGACAGGTACAAAATAATATTTTTACAAGATATGAGTAAACAAGCCCCCCCCAAAAAAATTAATACACAAATGTATCATTATTTGAATCAAATCAAAGTGAATGAGGATATCACTTTGAACTTGAAAACAAAATTTGAATACTAATGGTCAAACACTTTGAGACAAAAGGTTTGAAGGAAACTGCGCAAAAAAATAAGGAAAAAATTCGAAACTTGTAAATTTGAAAATTTATGCATATTTATTAAAATTAAGGTAATAATGTATCCATTAGAAACTGCACATTGAGTTTAAAACAAGAAACAAGATTGAATATGCTAATTGTCCACTAATGTTCATACACTTTAATGAGATTTCCTCTAAGAAGCTACACAGTGATACCTGAGAAAGAGCGGTTATGTGACATTACCTGCATGCAGTGGGCAATGAGACCAAGTTTGAAGATGTAAGCATTGCCAAACATCAGCCTGCAAGTTTGACTGAACGTACCAGGGGAACATATCAAGGGTTCAAACATACAATGGCAAACATCACATCCGATACCCATGAAGGCTGCAATTGAATAGGTTACATTAGTAGTTCAAGAGCAAGAACTATATTTACCTTGTCCAAGTTCATTTGCTATCTGAAGAAGTAAAGCTTTGAACTCGTCGATGCCAGATCTTTTCTGTATTTCTGTGAAAATACAAAATTATACTCCTTGCTAAGTTATATTTTGGTAAATTCTCATACACAAAACACGTTCACTCACATTCACAGATGGTTACTTAAATTTTATGTCTTTTTTTTATTAAATTCCAAAATTTATGTCTACAATAACCATTTTTTGAACAACATCTCAGTCAGACAGCAGAGATCAGTATTCATTCAAAGGTAGAAATGAATGTCTCTACGTTAGACTGAATCATGTTTCTACCTTTAAGTTAACCATTTTGTGCCCATTCACGCAATTACTTGAGATACGAATTGGGCTTCTTCACGAGAAAGACGGAAGTTGAACATGATAAGAATGTGGAACAGGTTTTTGTGATGCTTGATAACAGGCTCACAGAGAAAGATTTCATTTGGGATCTTAACATTAATAGTAATAATAATAATTGGTCCTCATAAATTTTTTGATTTTTCGATGAATCTGGGAGGGCTGACATGTATGATTCTGTCGTATCATGTAATTTGTCAGTAGCAAAGGGCCTATTATATAATCACACAAAAACAGGAATGGGCTAGCAAACCCGAACAACGTACATATGTAACTTTTAAAGAGACCTATGGCCCTGAAGAGTCCTAAAGGTAAATCTATGTTGGAGCCAGAGGTCTCTCATTGCTCAGTTCAGATCAGGTATGTCCAACTACACTATGACTATGTAAATTTTTGTGTGACAGAACTTTTCATTGGGCTAGAGACCTTTTACAGTCAAATGAACAGTTTAATAGGTGGAATAAAAAAATCAGAGTGTGATGCTACACAAACCGAAAGTACGCATATTTGAGTTTGATAACTTGAGAAAGGGGCGATTGGCTTGCTCAATCCAAGGAATTTAGAATCATCTACTCCAGAAGATGTTTTGAAACATGGATCTATTGTAGACTTTCTCACTGCCACTGGTTCAATTCTAACCAAGGAAAATGTGTAGCAAACATCACTCGCTATATTAGGCTTGCTGAGTCGGGTTACAACAAGCTTGATATCAGGGCTAGAGAGAATGCCATGCAACAACAGTGGAGAGTTTAGATATGCTTATAACTTGATGATCAATCAAAATGAAAAGCAACCCTACATTACCGAAACATTGTCAAGTTTTATATAAGCTTAAGATAATAAAGTAATGAAACAACGAATAAATATGAAAAAGCTGGTACCTGTCATGGATAGAGTTTGAATTTCATTTGCAGAACAGCTTTTGTGCAGATCACTTTCCTGGACAACACAGAGTTTATTATCCAACAGCTGCTGTTGAAACCATTCTGAATATTCTGTCTTACGTTTTTGTTCATCTGTTATTGCATCAAAATGTCCCGTACTGAGCCAGCTGATGTAGATATCTCTTGTTGTTTCTGAACCTCCAAATTGGCATGGTTGAAATTTTGGTTCAATTATACAATCCTTGTCACATGTGAGAATTTTAATGTTCACCTTTAAGATGAAACTTAGCGCAGCAATTTCAGTAACTTCTGTCCAATCACCAAGCTGAGAAGCATGGCTGAAAAAATTAAACGGTTTTCCTTCAATGCTGACATGGCAAGTATCTACACTCTTGATGTGAGATAAAGTTTGTTGTCTAAGGGAGAGATGTCTGGACTGATCTCCATACAATGATTCTGCAACAGCTCGGTATAGGCTGTTTCCATCAGGTATTATATCATGGCGGTAACGACCACAGCTTTGAAGAAATTTATCCTGGGCATCTTGCTCTTTGATCGCACGATTTTGAGAAACATTGAGCTTCCCAATCAGGAATTCAATGGGAACTGTTTGAAATTTTCTGGATACGTGATGATGCTGAGTAGAACCAGCATCTGTGATACAAATTAATCGTGTTAGAAAATTTCTCAATGATGTTAAACTATCATATTGTTGGGGTCAGTTGTGCTTGGTAGTAAAGGCAAATTACAAAATAATTTCACAATGAGCTAATTCTTAGTTTGCATATGTAAAGAGCTCTCACAATTAATTTGCATAAAACACTTGAAGGCCTAGATCAAAGTCAATGAGAGTTGCTAAAAAAGTGAAAATGCAATGATATCACAGTAGTGTAAGACGTTTAGCATTTTCACTTAAGTGAATAATTAAGCAATAACCCCCGCCGCAGGAGGGTATACACGAGACTTTGGTACAATGCGCGACATATAGCACGAGCTGATAGGCGAGTGCTATATGGAGCTAATATTCAGACAAGTGCAACATACACTGAAACACAAGAACATTTTCAGTCCATATCTGTTTACCTCTGAATTCAGATTGTAAAAGCTTAAAGTTAAACATATTGTAAATCTAAGTATTTCAATTCAGTACAAACAGATTGGTAGAAGTATTTGCAATGTACTTCATTTATTTGAGTGAACTTTATTTGTCATTCTTGTATTTTTTTTGCTCATAACCTTGTGTTATGCATTAAATAAAATGTGTGCGGTATGTCAGTACTACCCTGGTGAGGAGTTGATGAATAGTTCATGAATAGTGCATGAATTTAGTTTATGTACTATTCATTAAATGAACATGAATATAATAGTTCATGAATGTGCATGAACGTTAAAGTGAACAGAACTTTTGATGAACAATGATTAATTTTCAGACAAGTACAACATACTCTGAAACACAAGAACATTTCAGTTCATATCCGTTAATCTCTGAATTCAGATTGTAAAAGCTTTAAGTTGAACATATTGTAGATCTAAGAATTTCAATTCAGTACAAACACATAGGTTAAAATATTTGCAATGTGCTTCATTTATTTGAGTGAACTTTATTTGTCATTCCACGGCATTTTTTTAAATGGCAGGAGAGCTAAAAGTCACTCTCCTGAAACAATCCAGGCGAGTGGTAGGCGAGTGATTTAGCAGCTCCCCTGAAAATTGTCAGGCGAGTGAAAAAAAAATTGTGTCATCTCTTGTGATTTGAATATGGCACTGCTGACATTAGGAGAGTGACTGAACAGGTCGCCTGAAAACAGTATGGACAGTGCGTAAATAAAATATATTACGAAAACAATATACACTAGCTGTCTTTCTTATTGCTATGTAAAAGAGAATACGGGTTATGTATTTTGATAGATGGAACAGGATAAGCAGTGTTCTCCCACCCAAATGTTCATAGAATATTGGCTAACTATCAACATTTTTCGAACAATAAATATGCAGAAATGTGGCCTCTGTAGCATTCATGGACAAATAGATGAAGTTATACTTTTTAAATGGACATGTAACTTTTTCATGATTTTTTTTCATACAAGCCTTTTAAAAAAACCTATATGGTATGCACATTAGATATATTGGCATTACCACGACAACAGTGCTGTCATTAAACCTGTTTGGTTTTGAACATGGGGGTATTTTTTTACCTCCGTAGTTTGAACTACGCCGAGTACGCGTACAGAACAAGATTTTAAACTGAATCGTTCTTCCAGCAGTCCACGATCAGGTTATGTTTCATTTGTTTACGTTTGCGGCCCGCTGAAACATTCTGCATGCTCGATGGCCTTCAACCAAAGTTATCATGGTCGATTGTTACCGCGATATATCGTAGTGATCACAAGTTTACATTTCACAAAACAAAACGAATTTATCATTATAACAGCCACGTCGAGGTACACGATCCGCGGTGTGTACACTTGAAGACGAAGAGGGCCGAAGGCTGCCAATTGTTTCTACAGGTACCATTTTACATCAGTCACACAGAACTCGTATGCTGTACGCCAAAATGTCGCAAAATTTACGTCTTTCAAAGTTTTACGGTAGAATGAACTCATGATCGTATCGCGATCTTTTTTCTGAAGTATCGGTTATCTGTCCAACTTTTCAGAGTCAATTTAATTATTTTAAGCTTTCAAAGGACCAAGAGACCTAGCAGTCGCTCAGGCTAAACTGTTTAATCAGAGAACATGCATTTGTTTCCGCAAGTTGCGACATGTAGTGCCATTCATCATGCCGTAGACATTTTCTCCATGTTCGATCTCGATAGCGTAAGCAATATGATCCTCGTTTGTCACGCATATTTTTCCTGTGAAATCTTGCTGCGGCAGGATGACCGTTTGTGTTTTGAACACTTCGAAAGAATATAGCAGCCAAGAAAACGGAGTTGGTTTGAAAATGTGAGAATAAAGGGCTGTACTAGCTTTGTACATTGTGTACATGTAAATTTCGAACAGTAGTGGTGCTATATTGACGTGTTAGGCCCGCCGCCGATTAGCTCTGCATGGCAGGGCTGTGTGTTACCGGCGTTATACGGCCTTCCACCACAACCTGCAGACTGATATAGAAACCAGATATGAACTGAAAATGCTCACGTGTTTCATCATATTGCAGTTATGTGTAAATTTGAATCTTTGCCACATGCTTGCAACTTCATTGAAAGTGTTATGATCAATATAATGAATAATATTCTGCTCAGATTAATTCTAAATTCAAGTACATATTCCCAATCAGGAAAGGTTATTAAAATATGCAAATTAGGAATTGACTGAAATGTTCTCATTAAATATGCAAATTAGGAATTGGCTGAAGTAAAAATGCTAAATGACTTTCAATAATGTCGTATCATAGTATCTTTATTGCGAAAGCAGGCCTAGGGTGAGCTCGAAAACGAAGATCAATGCAAGTTTTGGATTCAAAATCGGCTGTTTTCGGCGGAGAAACTGCCCGCCGTATTTCTGAGGAGCCACCAGCGGGTTTCTCTATATCAGTCTGCAGGGCTGTTGTGGGAGGCCGTATAACGCCGGTAACACACAGCCCTGTCATGCAGCGCCAGCCGCCGATACGCTATCACTAGACGAGTATTATTGTAATACTGTATCACATTGTTGCACCTAATTCGATCCATTCCATTGCTAGAATCTGCTTGCGGAGAACGTAATTCATACTGAAGTGAAGTGAACTGAACATTGAAAGCATAATTTTATTCGGTACACTGTGCTTCGCGCGTCGATCGGAGGAGATTAGAGTATGTTACATTTTGGATACAATGAGTGCCTTTGGTCTCAAAAACTTGGTCCCAGCCGTGGCGCGAGCGGCTAATCGCTCTCGCGGATTTTGATTTGTGCGAGCAGTAGGCGAGCGGAGCGATCGCTTGCTTCAAACATAAGGTCTGTCATTCTTGTATTTTTTTTGCTCATAACCTTGTGTTATGCATTAAATAAAATGTATGCGGTATGTCAGTGCTTACACACCCTATGTGATGGTCTACATTGGTTGAGATTTTATATTGAAGTTTACACCAATCTTGAGCTTTTACACAAAAGCTTTGGGAGTGAATATAGGGGCAATATTATGTTTCATAGATCCAATACGTGCATTAGCTCCCTTTTGTGCAAATGGGGCCTGAAAAGCCCATTAAAAGATTACCTGAAGTACCTGTATTTGTAGATGTAGTTTGCAGTGGTTCTACAGACGTTTTGGCTTGCACTTCTGCAACATCATATTTTCTCCATTCAGCGCCATGCATCTCATGTTCACCTGGAATTTATGAAATATGGAAACATGATGACAGTATTCTTTAGTATGTGAGCACTTGTGATTTTTCATTTTAGACCTTTTTAGCTTGTTGTATGTCGGTGAAGTGTTGTTACTTTTTAGAAGTCACAATTGAAAAACTGTTTGTAAAATAATGCATCACGCTGGAATATACTGTAATTAAATAACCTGAATGTTTGTGAATCTATTTTAACAAGCATGACACTAGGCCTTGGTGAAATGTCCATTTACAAACATTTTCCCAGACTTAAAACATGTTGAACTATGCAAAGAAAAATTATCCCAATATGAGAAACTAGGTATTGCAAGAAAATGTTTAATTAAAGACAAAGAATTGGAAGGAATCCTTTTTTATGAGTTGGCCATTTACGTGACAGACATAATTAAATGTAAGTTGCTCATGCATTCACCTCAGTGCATTCAATATTCCTTAGGGCGACATCTTTAATTTTTGTGTTTCTCATCTCCCGCGACCGTAATTCAACTCTGACATGAAAATAAAAAACCTTTTGAGGCGATCATCCTAGCATGTATTTTTCATCCAGGCTGCGCGATTGCGCGATTCACCCTCTTTGGTGTGCTAGGCGCCGCCAATTGCACAATTATTAGAAGGGGTGACCCGTCGCGCACTGCACTGAGCTGGCTGGAATGGCATGTCAAATATCATAGGTGTCACACTTCGATGCATTTGACCCGTTATCGGCACTGTTAATAGCAACAGGCATTGTATAGTGTTACAAGAACATTTAGATGAAAGGAACTGATTTCAGTTCGATTTTGATACGTTTTGAGCTGCTTCAACAATATGCTGATGAAACAATACCACGTGTTAATTTCCTACGTTGATTTTGCATATGAAAGCCTGTCAGCCAATTGAGAAAAGGAGACAACTGACTGTTTTTGTTCATGGTAGGAATGTCCACAACACTATGAAAATAATTCTGGTAGCAAAAATTGCACTTTTCTGTTACAAAAACGTACGTGTTCAATTCAGTCCCGGAGTTCAGTGACTGGCACTGGCACTGTGATGGGACTGCATGCAATGAACGTCACAAGCAAGCTGTGATGTCAATGGGTCCCGTTTCCACAAAGCCATTGGAGCAAATCTGACAACAAGAAACTCCGCATTCAAAACATTGCTGAGACCAGTCCAACGTCCTAGGTTATTCGGTTTAACTCTACTGAGTCTGCGCACAAGAATACAAGACCAGCTAGGTCACTAGAAAAAGACGGCTAACTGGTTTTGCATAGGGCAATGTTGATCAAAACTTTACAATGGTTAGGGATGATATAAGCATAGTAAAAACGTGACCAGCAAGAAAATTATTTTTGTCGGAAGCTACAAAACATTCCTTTATAACCACTAAATATTTTTTTGCTTTGTGTAAGTGCACACAGTTTAGTTAAAACAGTTAAAAATGAAAAAAAAAATCCCTTGCAGGTACAGTGGAAATTGCCAGCTGTTGTTATTATGCTTGAATGTACTTCAAGCCTTAAGAAAGTAAACATACAGAATATGTACAAACAAACATACAAAATGCTGTAGCATACAAAATACGCTACAATTTTTCAGGAATATTAATGCTTATAAATATTAATGA
Source organism: Ptychodera flava (assembly GCA_001465055.1). Classification (NCBI taxonomy): domain Eukaryota; kingdom Metazoa; phylum Hemichordata; class Enteropneusta; family Ptychoderidae; genus Ptychodera; species Ptychodera flava. Next base: position 60,602 of record LD354926.1, read on the forward strand.
ACCACCTTCCACTCTTGGAAGCCCTATAAAGTCACAACAGTGATACTCAAATTTGTTGACTTTCAAAAAAATCTTATAGAGGATTGTGTTTGCAGCCAGCAGATTGGATTGTGTAAGCAAGTGATTTATGGCTTGTAGTATGTGTCACAAGTGACATCATTGTAACATTAAAAGTACGTGTAAACTTATGTTTCGCTTAAACCCCCCCAAAATTTTTAACCCCCCCTGAAAATTCCTGTTGAGGGGGACTTGTCCTGGTGTACCATCCTAGATGAAACACTGCAATGTACTTAAAATTGTAGAGGCTAAAATGAGAGAACGCTGAACTGAAAGGCAAGAAATTGCAGCGACTGAATAGAAAGAACATATATTGAACTGAAACAAATACACATTTTTGTACTTAAAAATTGTAGAGACTAAAATGAGAGAACACTGAACTGAAAGATAAAAAATTGCAGACTGAATGGACAGAACATTGAACTAAAACAGGTACACATGTTTTGTACTTAAAAATTGTACAGACTGAATGGACAAACATTGAATTGAAACAAATAGTTTTTTTGTGCTTGTTTTTTTTTATTTCGCCCGCCCGCCCTGCTTGAGTATTTCTCTGGAGCTGAAAAACAGAAAATAAATCGGTCACCCTTAAAGAGAGGCAAGGGCATGGAGACACCCTGAAAATAGAAATTAACATAACAAGTCATCGTTGATGACACAGTCCCCACTTGTTAATAGGTACTTTGATTACAGGTCCTCAGAGAGGATAGAGTCCTCTTCATTAGGTCTGTGATAAAAATACTTTTGAATAAAGTCGCTTGATACATGTCTGAGTTGTAGTTCAGGACATGAAAAAATCGTAATAAAATGGCCACATGGTGGCCATATTGGATCGTATCACAAAACAAATCAATGTGCATATCTATGACATAGGTCAATGTCCTTGTACCAAGTTTGATTAAAATCGGTTGAGATATGCCTGAGTTATGGCTTTGTACATGAAAAAATCGTAAGAAAATGGCCGCCTGGCAGCCATATTGGATTGTATCATAAAACAAATTGATGCGCATAGCTATAACATTGGTCAATGTCCTTGTATCAACTTTGAATAAAATCGGTTTAGATATGCCTAAGTTATAGCTCTTTACATGAAAAAATCGTAACAAAATGGCCACATGGCGGCCATATTGGATCGTATCACCAAAGAAATTGAATAGCATATCTATGACATTGGTCAATGTCCTTGTACCATCTTTGAATAAATCAGTTGAAACATGCCTGAGTTATGGCTGTGTACATGAAAAAAAATTGTAATAAACTGGCCGCCTGGCAGCCATATTGGATCGTATCACAAAACAAGTCTCTATGACATATGAAGTAATCCTTGTACCAAGTTTGAATGAAATCGCTCCAGGCATCTCTGAGATATCTGCGTGAATGGACGGACGGACGGACGCACACACGGACGGACGGACGGACGGAAAATGACCAAACCTACAAGTCCCCCCGGACGGTGTCCGTGGGGACTAATAAAAGGTTCATGGTACAAATTCAATAGATTTTCGGTTGGATTCGAACTCACAACGACTACCTTCAAATTCACATCAGATATTGAGGTTTTGACTACTTCCCCCAAAATGGATATTTCTGTAGGATGATATTTCTCTGCTAAAACCAAAATTTAACATACCGAATCCAGCCTGTCTTTCAATTGTTGTGCCGCCACTGTGACTTGCATTATTGTTCTGTCTCTGATCAATCTGAGTCTTGGTAAAACTCAACTTCTGTGGTGAAAAGTATCAATTCATGTAAATTCAGTCCCGTGACAGCAGGATATAACTTCAGCTGCTGTTATCATTTGTCTGTTATGGACTTGGTCGAATATGTAAGTCATAAATAATTCATCAAATGTTTAAAAATACAGTTTGTAAAACATCATGAATTTCCAAAACTAAGTCTTTATGACACCATACTTCGCCTGTATGATATGTTTAAAAATAATTTGTTGAATTTGAGTGTTATATGTAAATTTTTCCACCAAAATTTTAGTGCAACATATGACCAATTTTTATGATCTTTTTTCAATAATTTTGTTTTGATAATTCTAGACAAGATGGAAATAACTTTCGTTGGAAACAGTTTTTTACCAATACTTTTAGAAAAACCTGAAAAAAATAAGGACCTGAAAAAAATGCCTGTGCTGTATTTTATAACGGCAAAACTGACTATGGCTCTCAAAGTTTAAACAGTTAATGCAGCCATGCTCAATGGTTGTAGATTCAATGTTTTCCAGTCTTGCTGTAATTGATATTTTGGCAAACATTTTTACAAATGCATAGCTTGATATCTCACAGCATAAAAACTTATGATCTCCAGATTATTCACAATTGTACTGATAATGTACTTATGTTTATACAGTAATAATAAGATAGTATATGGTGACGGGTGATGATGTTGCCTCTGCGTGTGCCACACAACTTTATAGAGAATTTTTGCCTTTATCTAAATGCCTGTGGAGGTTTTCTTAAAGCATGGGACATTTGAGTTGATGCCTCATATTCAATAGTTTCTTCGGATGAAATATCGACTCATGTTTAGGGATTATTTCGTAAAAAAGTGACCCATTCAGGCAGAACGTAACTGTACAACTTTCTATGGGTATACCACTAAGCCTACCGTTTAAACTTGATTCATACTGTCAACAATGGGATCTCAGTGTAAATATCTCCAAAACAAGTACAATTATTTTCAACAAAAGTAACTGCTTGCTCAACAATAAGCTTTAAAATTGCACGATCAAAACATAAAACAAGTCAAAGAATACACTTATTTAGGTACAGCTTTTACTCTAAATGGCAAGTTTAAAAATAACCAATTAAATTTAAGAAAGAAAGCATTGAAGGCTTTATATAGTATAAGAAAATCCATTTTAGAAGAAAAAATGGTTACTCCTGCTCTCCGCATAAAATTATTTGACACACTGATTGTCCATATTCTCTTATATGGAATAGACATTTGGGCAAGTGAAATTTCTTAAGCGATGGTAATTTTCTTGAAAAATTGTGTACTTCATATTGCAGATTTGTTTTTGGAGTCAGCAAAAGCACTCCTCTTGCTGCAATTAGAGGAGAGCTGGGAAGGTTTCCATTACGTATCCTTCTCACCATATCAGTATTGAAATATTGGTTCAGACTTACATGCCTTACAGAAAAGCACGTTTTTAAGAAAGCTTTTAATGAAAGTATCAAATGTGAATCCAGTTGGATTAATTTTATTACTAGAATTACAGGTAGTTGTTGTCAGAGAAATGTCTTCAACTCTTCTGCAAATCAAAATTACAGCTTTTCTAGTGAGTATGAAAGAAATTGGAGAAAGATTATATTGACTCCTGGATGAGTCAACTTTATAATGATGAAAGAAAGACTGGAAATGGTAATAAATTACGTACTTACAGAGTCTTTAAATCAAACTTATCATGGAAGTTATTTGCATAATATTTCTGACTTTGGCCTGAGGCGATGTCTTACAAACTTTCGTGTTAGTGACCACAATTTAAAAATTGAGCTACGTCGGAAAAAACTTCCAAAATTCCCTTACATGAGAGAATTTGTCATAGATATAATATGAATAAAGTAGATGATGAATGGCATGTAATTTTTCCTTGTACTAATTTTACCAAGGAAAGGAAATATTTATAAAATAGTTGTGCTAAAACCAAAATTTAACATACCGAATCCAGCCTGTTTTCCTGAAAAATACAATTGCTTCCTCCAGTGACTCTGCCCAAGTTGGTAATTAGATACTTTGCAAAGTTGTTTACTCGCATATGTTCATTGTTGCATTTGTTGTATTTACCTACGCAATTCAGTTATTTAATCATGTAATTTTTCCCACTTTGTACTAAGAGTACTGTACCTTACAGCACTCTGTAAGAGTGTATGTTGAGAACTAATAAATGGTAATGTTAATGTTAGAAATTAATTCACAAAAATTCTGTTCTGAGTAACCCATACCAATGTCAACCAATGACTAATTTTTCAGGCGATAAGAAAGCCTAGAATTAGAAGTGATCATAACTAATGATATGTAATTAGCTAAACATATCATAGTGAATACTGTAAATAACTCCCTGGGATGCTCATTGGTATTAATTATTGGGCTAAACGTTACCTGCCCCATTGCATTAGCGTTAGGTGTGGTCCAAGTTGGCTTCTGAATCCGATAGTTAGTTCCCTGGTCAGACTCCTTCAAAGCAAAGTTCTTTACAGTTTAATTGAGTGGTGTGAGTGCAGTTCACATGAACGTCAGTGCTTGGATGTCGGCGACGAGTACAGACAAAACGGCGGAACTGAAAAAAAATGGTCGGGCCGCGATGAAAAAATCTCCAGGTGAGCACTAAACGTGGGGTCAATCAGGGACACGACTGTGATAGCGCTGTGTAAGGGAACTTCCATTACTTTAAAATCGAATGGTAGCCCTGTTTGTCAACTTCAATATATAGACAATCGCACTCCCCACATTTGTTTGTTCTGCGAAAATTAAACAAAAAATTAAACACAGTGACATGTATCGAAAATTATAGTATAGCTTTGTCAACACCAGTGAATTTTGTGACGTCATATACACACATTATTACTGACAATGTATCCCATTATTCAGCATTGCGGTCCCACAGCGAGCATAACAATCCATTTTTTTGGAAAACGAAAAAGGACTGCGCATTTAAAAGGAGGGAAACTGTATCAGATAAACCATGTAATCCACAAAACGATAAATCTTGATGGTGCACAATATTGATAATAATGTCTTACTGTACGATTTATCACATTTTTCGAGTCCTCCCGCATGCACTTGTCGTCAGTCGCGTCTGGCTAGCGCTCAGCATGCAGTCCCCGGCCTATACGCTGATTGTACTACTATTAGTAGGGATTTTAGGTCACGTGACATTTGTGTTGAACGTACGCGTTCGATGCAGGTCTAGTCCGAACTTTCGTGTTAATTCTTAAATAGACCAAATAATCTGAGAAAATGAAACTGTAGTGTTGAAGATTATTATTTTAACTTCATTTTGGGAAATTTTCACTTTTGTACTACGATAAATGGCAAAGCAGCACGACTACAAACTCACGCGTACCGGCGATTTTGGCGTCCATTACGAGCGTTGTGCCGTGACCTCGAATGTCCGGCGAAGGAGATCGAACATATACCTCTTTGATAGGCTCTCCGCATGACTTATTCTGATCGCATCACTATTTTTTAGGGGTGATACGAAAGTAGAGATCATGGGCTTCATTTTGAGGGGGCAAACGTTAAAATCGGCCGAGAAAAACTCAATCTGTGATCAAACTTTGTGTTTCGGTTGTGTTTTTTTGAAAGAAAATCTTGATTTCCTTAAACGTTCGGCCCCAAAATTAATTTTATGATAAATATTAATTGTAATTCTGCAATAATTACGAGTCTGACGATGCGAAAAATGATGCTTAAGGCCCTTTTTAGCGAGTATGGTTTCACCCCAACTTTACATCCGGGCACTCCCAGGAATCACATGCTTCGCCGCATGTTCTGTGTCAGGAGGTCTAAGCTGAGTTCCGACGTTCATGATTTTGCAGCTAGATTTGTCTGATTTCTTATCTAACGCAAGGATCTAGAGAAACATACTTTACCCTTTCAAACGTTATCTTGTTCAAAGTAGTTTGACTTCCGGGTGATATTTTTCGATAGACACTGGGAAGTTGTCAAGCCAGCACTGCACTGCAGTGTAGGCATACGCACGAGCACCACACTTTGCCGATACTATACTTGAAATTTTAGTTTCTATCTTTAGTTCACGAGAAGGGGACTATTTTGGTTCTCTCTGAAGAACAAGGCCATAGATTATTAATTTGTTCTTTCCTCATTGATGGTGTCCCGGACTTTGAAAAAGTTGTATTTATACTGGTTTGTATTTCGGACCGCTGACTTCGACATGTTCGAGGGTCTATGTTATTTCCGGGGCAGCTTAACTTTACATCCAGTTTAATGCAGTTGTTCATTCTATAAATGCGTGTTGCTGTTTTACGGCATTGACAAAGGGTTGAGAACGAAGTTTTTTGACTTTTTGGAAAAGTTCTTTGTTTTAACTTTAAATCGACATTAATCAGACATATTTCATAATCATTTAATAAAAGTTGTAATCACACAAAAAAATTTAAAAAAAAATTCGAAGTTCTAATTTAAAAAAATCTAAAAAAATATTTTGTTACATTTAAATCAAGTTCTAAAATGTCACAGGTATCATTTGATTGTTTACATGTATTGTTGTTTATTTGTTTACCTTGTAAATATAAATCTAAATAACTTTTTTCATATATGCAAAGTAAATATGGAATATGATTATCATATTTCTGTAGATGTTCACAATACATAATGCATACAGCGATCAATGTCACAGGTATCATTTGATTTTTTACAGGTATTGTTTTTTTTGTTTACCTTGTAAACAGCATTCTAAATAACCTTTTTCATTTATAAAAATTAAAAACCATTGAGCATTTCGTCAGCAATATCCACAAAAAATTTTATCAATTTTCAATAAGAAATGCTTGAGTTATTGCAAAAAGCACAAGAAATTGCAATTCTAGTTTCCTCAAACAATGTTCAAAATGGGGTCACCTGGTGGTTATGAAAACTACAGGTGTCTACCATGGCATAATTTCTAAATAGGAGAAAGTTTTTTTCAAATTCAACAGGACATATCTCTGCATGTACTGAACCGATTTTCATCAAACAAAATGCAATCAATTGGTCTTGAAGAGAGCTTTCTTTTGATATATAATTTATTATTATTGTAGCTGTCTATCAATTTCATGTAAAATCCCTACTACTATACGTTTGTTTACAACACGGTTCGTTGCCGTATAGGTGAAACAGAACTCAGTTTACAGTACGTTTACAAACTCCTAGAGGATACTAGGTTTGACACATGGCATATTGTGTATGTCAGTGGCCATGTAAACGATGCAAGCGTGAAAGGCTACTCGAACCAGCCGTAAACGGGCCAACAATGGCAGCTAGCTGTCATCAACATTGCCCGGAAGTGTCTACGCCTACGGAGCCATTCAAAGTCTCGGTCCAAGGTCAGCTACTGCCAACAAACATGACGACCGTGGACTCTCCGTTGACCTAACTTCTCGGCCACCTAATTCTGATGCACTGACTGTAATCGGAGACAACTTTCATTCATCGTTTTTTTCCTCCTTGTCTGTGGTTTCGCCTTGTCTTGTTGTCGACATCGCGACGGAAACTCTCATGTGTGTCAACTGTACCTTTCAAGCACCCATTTACGTCAAGTTTTCTCGTTCGCCGAAATAAAATAGCTCGTCTCAAGAAGCCATCGAAAATTGAATTTATAGACACAATTTTTATTGCAATACAAAAATTTGAATAACAATGTTGAACTCTATTGATATTGTTTGCAATGAATGCTGTACTACTAGCGACATAATAATGATCGTATTGATCAGCTGATATCATGGAGCTCGCTGATCATGCTGATGTCGATGCATGAACATTCCGTCATGTCTGGCATTTCACCGTGTCGGCTTTTTGAATGGCATGATATTTAAAGGTGATGTTTCAACTTCGATATAGACGGTAGGGATGCAGTTCTTTTCATTTCCTTTGAAAATACATCGTTTTTTAATTCCAAATTGAACCGTGAAAGTGCTGCTCATTTTTTGTGTTGAACGTGCGTGTTCAGTGCAGTTCAGTGTGGAGTGCATGTAAATGTACACAGTATACAGAGTCAGGGCCGATCTAGCTGTGGATCAATAGCTATGGTGTTTTCGGACGGGATTTCTGCCTTTTAGGGGCTAGTTTTGACTTTTCTAAGTCAAAAACAGCCCCTTAAAGGCGGAAATCCCGTCCGAAAACACCACAGCTATGGACCAATAGCTATGGCCGATCATGCTGGACGACGCTCACTGGCTTCAAACTCAGTTTAAATTTCCTTTTTAATTCTTTTTCTACATCTACAAATTCACTGGCATTGCCAAAACTATAAAATAATAGCAACAAGTCATCGTTGATGACACAGTCCCCACTTGTTAATGGGGTACTTTAATTACAAGTCCTCAGAGAGGATAGAGTCCTCTTCATTAATTCGGTCTGTGACAAAAATACTGCGATACTGATGGCGCTCAATGGATAAGAATGAGTTCGATGGTAGTGAAAACAAATTTTTAACCAATGTAGGCCGCCATCCTAATTACAAAAGGTCATTTTATGAGTCAATTAGTAATTAATCGACAGGATGTTGCCAAACATTTTTGCATACTATCCTAACACTGACAGATTATCACCGGTACAATATTTCATAAAGTTTGATGCAGTAGCCTATTTACAACACTATGAGATCAACATCTGTACCATTTTCATCAAATTTGATGCAGTATTTAAGCAATAAAGCACATCCAGCGATGGTATACCACGAGATTTTGACCCGTCCACGACATATATCAAATGGTCAAAATCGAGTGGTATACCGTCGCTGGGTGTGATTTATTGCTATTATATCATAACAGTATGTTGAAATTCTGGCATGAAATGTTATAAAAGGACTTTTCCTCAAGGCGAGAGCTAGTGCGCATGCCAGCCGTGGTATATCGCCAATATACCACGGTTCTTTTCGCGTCACAACCAATCAGATGGCTGTATTTGCACCATCAATAGACTGGTATGATATGATTGTGAATATATCACTCTAATTAGGAAAGTTCATAACACAAGCAATTACAAATTAATTAAAATGACACTAAATGTCTTTTTCACTGTTTAAGCAATGTGAGCTTATTATCTGTACCAAGTTTCATGAAATTTGATGCTGTATTTCTTGACATATCAGGCTAATTACGAAACTTAAGTAATTGACATGATACTGCTACATGCCGTGAAACAAATTGTGCATATGTATTAAATAGGTCAATGTCCATGTACCAGCTTTGAATGATACTGGTGGAAATATGTCTGAGTTATGGCACTGTACATGAAAAATCGAAACAAAATAGCCGCCATTCAGCCATATTTGATCTTACTGTCTAAAAATTCAAGTCAATAAGTCAATGTCAATGTACCAACTTTGAAAAAAAAATCGGTTCAGACTTGCCACAGTTATGGCTTTCAACATGAAAAAACCATAACAAAATGGCTGCCATGCAGCAATCGTCAATCTTATCATAAAACAAATCAATGTGCATATGTATGACAAAGGTCAATGTCCTTGTACAAACTTTTAATAAAATCGGTTGAGATGTGCCTGGGTTGTCTAAGGACATGAAAAAATTGTAACAAAATAGCTGCATGGCGGCCATATTGGATCATATCACAAAACAAATCAATGTGCACATGTATGACATAGGTCAATGTCCTTGTACCAAGTTTGAATAAAATCGGTTGAGACGGCCTGAGTTATGCTAAGGACATGAAACATGGGGCCCGGGGGTACCGACGTCCTTTGTACCTCCTTACTGTTTATTATTTGCCATAAATGTGAAATTTGGCAAAAAGTCAAATTGTTTGGACATAAATGAAAGTTATTTGAACTGGTTGGTTACTGCTCCAGCATAAGTTCAAGTGTTGATTCTAAGTATCAACAGCCTTGATATGTGTGAAAGTGGTTAAGAATAAGTGATGGGACTCAAAAGGATCAACAATATCTAAAACAGGAAACGGTGAACTTATATAATACAGAAGGGGAGAAAATTTTGCCACAAAATATTGTAATATAATGGACAATGGCTAATCTATAAATCAAATTACTTAAACTGGATTTTGGCATTGATTACACATGTATTTATTGTCCATCAAATGGAAAATAAATTTGGGCCATTGACTAAAACACATTTGCTTGTTACACTCACCACACTTGTTCTTAGTATTTGGAGTGTACACCTATCTACAATACAATGATAAAAAGTTTGGACTCTGTAGGTCAACAGTGCATCTTTAATGTATGAGACTAAATAAGCTTACCCCTCAACTATGTATAGGCCAAAAATAATATTTAATTTTGAATTACGTAGTGCAGGGAAGGACATACAATATGGTGAAAAGCAAACTAAATATAAAAACTGAATATACAATTATATGGAAATGTTGTTTTACAGTCATGAGTATCAGGTGTGTGCCAAGAGACAAATATTAAAATTGGACTGTATCATCCTGACCACAGTTTGTCGGTACAAAATATTATGCTATTCACGATAGTTATACAACAAAGCTTGCATTTTGTTCACAGTAGAACTGGGTTTTACATGTAAGATAACTTTCTCGTAAACTGTAAATTCTGGCTTCTGGCAGCTCAAACGTCGCAATACTACATTTTTAGTCCTTAGGGCCTTTGGCCCAAAGTACTAATGTGATGACGCGGCCTCTGTTGTCGCATACAGTGGGCCGTATGCTGTGGACGCAGGTATCTCAGAAACACTTCAGTAACTTTTTCTGAAATTTGGTCTTGTGGTCACTTGGGCATGTATCTCAAACGGTCTTTTTTCTTTTTTTGATTGAATCATTTTAAAGTCACTTTTTAGCTTTTTTGTGAAAACCACTATTTTCAATTTTTCCTCAAAACCACTGATTTGATTATTGTGATATTTGGCTTGGGTGTTCGTATAGTTGAAATGCCGTCAGAAATGTTCAAAATTTGGTGATACATGCCTTGTACTATTTTTAAACAATATTTTTATCCATTTTTATTTTATATTTACTTGATTTTGACTCACTTTCGCTAAAGCACCGTTTGCGCATGCGCACAACTGTAGGACAAAATCTGAGTTGCAGAATCGAAACGGACGCCATCTTGTTTCTCGGTCTGGGCATATTTTTTACGTTGTAAACGTTTCACTGTGTATTTCAATATGTTCTATAGTTATGAAGTTGACAGTGATGCACTTTTGCGGCTGTCGTGTATTTTTTGGTACAAAATGCGCCTTAGATCGACTGAAGAATGATGGCCTTCGAAGGCGATAAACACCGGTACCGGTAGCTGTGGGTCCATAGCTGTGGTGTTTTCGGATGGGATTCCTGCCTTTTACGGGCTGGTTTTGACTTTTTACGATTTTAACCCCGCCACCACAGCTATGGGAAAATGCGTTGAATAGCGTACACGTTACGCCTGACAGCACCCTTGTCGCAACTTTGTTCGGCGATATTTCGAAAAGTTTCTATCCAAATTACAAATTGCCAACACTCATCGACAACTTGGTTATTAGGGACTCACCACGACCAGAAATCCGCTTAAAATTCACTGAAATATCGCCTTTTTTGTGGCTTCAACTGACATGACTACCCGAAGACCGCCATGTTGCTGGCGTAAAACTGTTGTTCGAGGTTCTCTGCCGAACGTCACTACAGTGACGTAGCGGTGACCTCTCAACTTATAGAAAACAAACTGAGTATTTCATCATGTGATATCGATGACCATCGTTTGTCCTATGGACATTGCCAGTGTCACATAACTGAAATCAAACTTTAACTTGGGAAAAAAATAGTTCAGTCCTAGGATCTGTGATTGTTCATGCGGCGCGGATGCCGGCTGTCATCTCTCAGTTTGTTTTTAAAGTTGTTTTAAAATCGTAAAAAGTCAAAACCAGCCTGAAAAAGGCAGGAACCCGTCCGAAAACACCACAGCTATTGACCCACAGCTACGGTACCGGCAGGCATATCAGTTCTGCTGAGGAAGTAATCCAATGGCCCGTATAGGTCAGGGGCTCACATAGGGGAGAACCACTTGATTTCTCGGGGGTATGGAGGATTTTGAGAAAAAATTGTCACCAGGTGAAATAAAAGAAAAAAATTAAGCCTGTAATGGCTTGAGAAAAAAAATTCTCATAACAGACAGAAATAAAAAAGGAAAACATGTGCCCAGACCGAGAAACAAGATGGCGTCCGTTTCGATTCTTCAACTGAGATTTTGTCCTACAGTTGTGAAATATAGTGGTTTTCACAAAAAAGCTAAAAAAGTGACTTTAAAATGATTCAATCAAAAAATGAAAAAAGACCCTTTGAGATACATGCCCAAGTGACCACAAGACCAAATTTCAGAAAAAGTTACTGAAGCATTTCTGAGATACCTGCGTCCACAGCATACGGCCCACTGTATGCGACAACAGAGGCCGCGTCATCACATTAGTATTTTGGGCCAAAGGCCCAAAGGACTAAAAATTGTAACAAAATGGCTGCCATGCGGCCATATTAGATCATATCATGAAACAAATTGACGTCCATATGTATGACATGGGTTATGACATGTCCATATGTATGACATGTCCTTGTCCCAACTTTCAATAAAATCGGTTGAGATATGCCTGAGTCATGGCTCTGTACATGAAAAAATCGTAACAAAATGGCCGCATGGTAGCCATATTGGATCATATCACAAAACAAATCAAGGGCATGTGTATGACATAGGTCAATGTCCTTGTACCAAGTTTGAATAAAATCGGTTGAGACATGCCTGAGTTATGGCTAAGGACATGAAAAAAATATTAACAAAATGGCCGCCATGCAGCCATATTGGATCATATTGTGAAACAAATTGACGTGCATATGTATGACATGGATCAATGTCCTTGTACCAACTTTCAGTAAAATCGGTTGAAACATGTCTTAGTTATGACTTTGTACATGAAAAAATAGTAACAAAATGGCCGCACAGCAGCCATATTGGATTGTATTACAAAACAAATTGACGTGCATATGTTTGACATGGGTAGATGTCCTTGTACCAATTTTTAATAAAATCGGTTGAAACATGTCTGAGTTATGGCTCTGTACATGAAATATTCGTAAAAAAATGGCCGCATGGCAGCCATATTGGATCATATCACAAAACAAATCAATCGGCATATGTATGACATAGGTCAGTGTCCTTGTACCAACTTTGAATAAAATCGGTTGAGACATGCCTGAGTTATGGCTAAGGACATGAAAAACAAGTCATTGACAATGACATAGTCCCCACTTGTAATAGGGGAGTATTAGTCTTGATGGGGCAGGGAAATGTGGTCATTTAAGAAGTATCACTGGAGTGTATATGTTGAGATCTATGGGCACATAGGTGTATGTCGTTGTTCCCAATGTGAAACACATGAGGCATGTCTAAGTTATGGTTCTATATCGGGAAAAAAGATCAGACCTCTAGCTGTATTGACCCGCCAAGAAATACATATGTGCATAATAAATGAGGTACAAGATGTGACATCTTAAGGTCTAATATCCTATTAAAACTGGAGGCTATAGAACTTGTGGTTACTGAGTTATGCATATATATGTATAATCAAAGTCAAAGGTCATCGAGGTCACGTGACATTAAAAAAATTATTGCTAATTAATCCCTATATGCCAAAAATCAGACCTCTAACTCTGTTCGCTTGCCCAGAATTAGATATGTGCATAATTAATGAGGTAAAGCGTGTGTTGTCATAAGGTCGCCCATCCTACTAAATATATAGGACATAGCACTTGTGGTTACTTGTTTATTGAAAAAAACGTATATTTCAGGTAAAAGGTCATAGAGGTCACATGACATTTGATCAAAAAATTTCTATCCTAAAGTTATCGCTATATACTAAAAATCAGAAATCCAGCTCTATTGGCTTGCTCAGAATTATATATGTGCATAATTAATTAGGTACAGTATGTGGCGTCATAAGGTCTTCCATCATACCAATTATGAAGGGTAACCACTTGTGGTTACTGAGTTATGGACAAATATGTATATTTGAGGACAAATATGTATATTTGAGGTCAATGGTCACCCAGGTCACATGACATTTTGTCAAAAAAATTGTATTGCTAAGTTATCCCTATGTACCAAAAATCAGACCTCTAGCTCTATTGGCTCGCTCAAATTATACATGCGCATAATTAATGAGGTACAATATGTGGCGTCATAAGGTGTCCCGTCATACCATTTATGAAGGGTGTATCACTTGTGATTACTGAGTTATGGACAAATATTTATATTCATGGTCAAAGGTCACCGAGGTCACGTGACATTTTATCAAAACATTGTATTGCTACATTATCCCTATATACCAAAAAATCAGACCTCTAGCTCTATTGGCTCACTCAAAATTAGATATGTGCATAATTAATGAGGTACAATATGTGGCGTCATAAGGTGTCCCATCATACCATATATGAATCGTGTAGCACTTGTGGTAACTGGGTTATAGACAAATATGTATATTTGAGGTCAACAGTCGCCGAGTTTACGTGACATTTTGTCAAAATGTCTGAGATATCTGCGTGAACGCAGGGACATGACCAAATATATACGTCGCCTGGACTTCATCCGTGGGGCTAAAAACTGTGTCACTGCATCCTTTTTGCAATATGAATACGATGAGAAACTAAATTTTTATTTCACTTGGCCTCACATAGGATTCTTTACAGAACTGACTTATACATGGGAGTCTATGGTGAAATGCCTTATACATGGAAGTCTAAGGAGATGTAAACTAAAACGTCCTCTAACACAGCCAAATTTGATCGCATTGTGAAACAAATTGACTGCATCTGTATGGGGTAGGGTACTATCCTTGTGCAAAGTTTGAAAGAAATTGACTAGGACATGTCTGAGATATCTGCGTGAACGGACGGATGGAGGGACAAAGCACGCACGCACACACGCACTCATGCACAGACGCACGGACATGACCCAATCTATAAGTCCCCCCCGGACGACTAAAAATTAACAAAATGTCCGCCATGCAGCCATATTGGATCATATCTTGAAACAAATTGACGTGCATATGTATGACATGGATCAATGTCCTTGTACCAACTTTCAATAAAATCGGTCAAATCTTGTCTGAGTCATGGCTTTGTACATGAACAAAATCGTAATAAAACGGCTGCATGGCGGCCATATTGGATCGTATCACAAAACAAATCAATGTGCATATGTAGGACATAGGTCAATGTCCTCGTACCAAGTTTGAATAAAATCAGTTGAGACGTGCTTCAGTTATGGCTCCGTACATGAAAAAATCGATACAAAATGGCCGCCTGGCAGCCATATTGGATCGTATCACAAAACAAATAGACGTGCATATGTATGACATGAGTCAATGTCCTTGTACCAATTTTGAATAAAATCAGTTGAAACATGTCTGAGTTATGGCTCTGTACATGAAAAAGTCGTAATAAAATGGCCGCATGGCGGCCATATCGAATTAGATCACAAAACAAATCAACGTGCATATGTATGACATATGAAGTAATCCTTGTACCAATATGACATAAAACTGGTTCAATAATCATTTTCATTCAAGGTAATACATTACCAGGTCCATGGGACATTTGACATTTAACACTATTGGAACTATTTTGGGAAAATTGGATGAAGGTAATTATTGGGAAAATGTAACGAAATCGAACTTTTTACAGCTGAAATTTTACAAAATGATAGAAAAGAGTAAAATTTGAAATATTGTTCTCATCGAACAAAACAACGAAAACACAATGATTATTGCATACCTTTTTCATCGGATTCATTTTTATGAAAAATGTTGATTTTTGTGTAAATGTACTGAAGAAACGAGACAAAATGCTTAAAATTTCTCTAATTGACGACTTTTGAGTCAGGGCACTTTTGAAATGCCCCTGCCTTTTTCGTGAATTTAAGGCTTCATAAACATTTAATTGAGTCAGGGCACATTTTAAATGACCCTGACTGACTTAACTGTTAATCTATCAAAATACTTCATTTTGGTCGAGGAAAATTGACAAACTGAGATTATTACTAGTTTTTCAGTAATGAAGAAACTACAGACAAACTCTCATATTTTCATTCAAATATAAATATTGTTCCTATGTTTTGAACAATATTGCATTAGACACTATCATGCACTGATACTTACTCATAACATTTCAACAGCATTGTAAATTTTGAATAAAATTTTAAAGGTGGTGAGCAAATCAGGTGTAATATTAGACAAATTTCTAAAATTCTTGAGAAATTGTGCCTATCCAATTATCCCAAATTAGTTCCAATCGTGTTATTTACAAATTTAAGTAGGGACCATCCTGAACCACTGATAGTTAGTGGTGGTACCAGGTGTCCGGAATGGGTAAGCATACCCTGCTAGCATGCTACACCCGTCAGGATTGGTCCCAAAATTGTCTAATACTGTATGAAGTGATGCAGTATATGAATCACTGTTATAAGTCAAAGCCGGGAATGCTGTCGCTAATCATT
>LD354926.1:120182-136260 GCA_001465055.1 Ptychodera flava
GAGAAGTCATTTTTCAACAATAACAATGCGGTTTTCACACACGCAGGCTGAGTCGACAAGCTGACACTATGTATATCAACATGCCTTGGAGAGTAAAACAAGGAATGATTGACATTCAAACAAAAATGTGAAAAAATTCTCAAAAGTTACCATTCTGGCCTTTAATTTGCACATATAATTATAGGCTAGCCAACAAAGCTAGAAGTCTGAGTTTTTGTGAACAGGGATAATTATGTCAGCAAGGTTTTCTGCAAACATGTCCTTTGAAGCTTGACCAGGATGTCCTTTGACCTAAATTTAACGAATATGCCTGTAAATTAGTTTTTTCCTATTCATTATATTCACTGTATTTTTTATGTGGTTATTTTTCAAATTTTAATGTGACCTCCCGTGCTACAGCCTTCATATAATTTTGTGCACGGGTTGGGCACTTAATGTAATCACATCCTGAACCTCATTAATTAAGTGCATAATTGGGTAGCCAATTTTCTTGCAAACACTTTTGAAGGGTAACTATTCTACGCGCATTGTCATTTTGAAAAACACTGCCCCCACTCTGGAATTTCTATCCAGTCCCTTACTGTAGTAACCTGAGCCCCTATATGTACAGTAGAATATGTAAACACACATATCGCAGGTCACCACTTCATGCACATAGAAGGTGCCGTTGAAGTCCTATGGTGAATTATCAGTGTAGATGAATTGATAAAGTAAAGTTTAGCCAAATTGCCTCTCAGTTTCTAGCTTAAACTGTAGGCCTAGAACATGAATCGTGGAATTTGACACGCAGCATGTGGCCTGCCTAATGTGGTGCTTGAATTAGGCTCACTCATATAATCAGTACATAAAATTGACACACGGCACATCAAGTCAGGATCAGAAGGCAAAGTAAGTGATAATGAAAAAGTGAAATATGTTTATCATATTAATATTTATAAATATATATATTTTTGATAAAAAATATTTCTGTCATCATTGTATACTTACTGAGCATCCAACAGCACTGGAATCCTGAAACTGTTATGTTCAGAATTTGGATGAAGAGATTGGAACTGAGGGGGCTGCCATGATTACTTATAGAGGTAAGAACAAGTGGGGGTGGGAGGCAGATATCAGAATTCCTGAGGGGCTAGATTATAATGCTGCTGAGGGGGCTAAACCATGATTTCGTAAAAAGACTAAAACAACTGACTCGAGAGGGAGCTAGACTATGATTACAGGCAATGCTGCATGTACACAATTCACAACCCTGATACTGCTTGATATAGCTAAAGGTTTAAATTATCTTTGAATGGTGACCAAATACCTCAGTGTTGTTTGCATGTGAACATTTTACGTCACTTTGACAATCATACAAACACACCATATCATATTAAATACTTTTGAGAAATGATGCGCTGATCAAAAATAAAAACGCTGACACACAAAAAGTACATGTACAAATTGTGTCATCATTTGCATACATTTTAATACAGTATTTACGAATGTCTTACAAAATTTGACAGATACAATACAAAAAAGTACCCAGTCAGTAATTTCATAAGCTAAGAGTTATTGACCATGAAGACAATGAAAATGAATACACTACAATTAAATAAATAATACATTATCCTTAAAATTGCGAGTTACATCCAATTCCTATTATTCTTCACATTAACTCAATCTTACAGCATTAGAACCACAGCTTGATACATTGAAATGAAGTAAAGCAAGCCTTTATTGAAATTGTATCCCAAGTGGGATCTTGATCATAAAGTACAATAAAGGTTTTGCAAAATCAACAACAAAAGAGTATTAAATCAAAATATAATATGTATATAAATGTCTCTATATGAAGATATTTACATGTTCAACAATATTTTACTTTTTTTTTTATTTTTTTGTCTGAGCTTAAAACATGTAAATGTATTTTCCAAATCCACATACCAATGTCTGTTCTTGGAAAATGTCTAGGTCTTGTGTGTCTCTGAAATTGTTTTTACAAATGTTAAATTAACTGAAAAAAAATCATGTCTAATGCCTGTGTACCCTTTATTTTGGCAAATTGGGCATTCTCTGTCTATAATATTAAGGTTTCTATATCTACCTGTTCCACAGTGTAATATGTGAGCACTAATACATAACTTACACAGGGCTGATCTATGATCTGGGTTTTTATTACATGATCATATAACTTTCGAGAGAGAGAAATCTTTTGTCAACTCTCTGTATGTGTGGAGTTTATTTCTATAGTACCAGACTACCCCTGTCTGGTATCATCATTTATTGATTCAAACGCACATTTTTCAAATAACTGTTTATCTTTTACATGAAAATCTATTTTAAACTGTTTGTCATTTTCCATTTTGACATTCATGGAATGTAATGTCCAATATTGAATCTGTTGCTAGAAGCCTTTATGTCATTTCCTGTGCTTTTGAACCTATGAAATTAATTTCAATTGTTGATGCGAATGCTGCCACCAGATGTCCCAATTCACTGTGATATATGTTTGTGCATTTTGCTGTAAAGGTCATATACCTCAAAAAGGGCTCCTTGGACAGCACAGACAGGATATAGTCAAGCTCTTTAAAATGCATTGATAGCAATACCAGTGATATTGAAGTCAAGCCTAAAATCTGAGGTGTTTGATTGTCTTTAAAAGCATTGTAACATGCATCTCTAACAAGTGTGCACCAAAGATAAAAAGTTGCTTCAAAGTCTGTCTGAAAACAAAAATGTTTCAAGCTTGAGTGCTGTAACAAAGCTAATACAAGGTTGTCAACAGAGTACTGTACACTGTAACTGCTCAACACAAATGTAAGAGATTGTAAATATTTTACCTTTGTAATTAAAGAAATGCCATTTGATATGGTTTGAATGTCTAATTTAAATTCATGTAAATGTCTACTTGCATTCAAAGATGAGGCGAGCTGATCAGCCCTGTTCATCAGATGTACACTGTTTACAATTTTGATTGATTTCAAAGTTGGGCTTACAGACTTTAATGCAGGCAAAAATTGATTGTCAATCTGACTCTGTGATAGATTTGGTAATAGGAAAATGAATGACCTTGTTTGTTTACAATTTTGTACAAACTCACAGATTTCACTGATTGTTTCGGTTGAAGAGGCATAGTATGATTTAGACATGAATATGCAAACATGCTCTGGCCCACTGTCTATAAGAAGTCTCAATGGGCATACCAGTGGATGTGATCTTTGAAGAAGTAGCACATATTCATCTTTGACATACATTTCAAAGAAATTCAGAGACTGATTGTCATTAACACTTTGGAACAAATTTGCGAAAGAAGCATTACATTTTCCTCTGTCTGACACACCTACACATACAGATAACTTCAAGGCCTCCAAGCACCAGCCACTCTTAAGTGCCCTTGCTAAAGATTCCATAACCTGTAAGCAGATACTGTAACATTCCAAAGATTGTAAGCATATGCAATGATCAGCCAGCTCCTTAACTATCATACAGTAATTGTCGTTATAACAGCTGTCACTTTCAAATGTCTCCCTTTCATCATGATGAAGTATTACATTACCAGGTTTTCTAATTTGCTGTTTAAGCTTTTTCTGACATTTAAAGAGAGTTATCATTTCCTTAACCATAGACTCATCTACATATCTCAGCCACCCACATTGCTTTCCTGCACACAAACTGGTATAATATTCATTGTACATTGAGATTGGGACAGAGATTGGGACATTTCTTAACTTCATCATGTCTGATAAAATAAGAATATCTGGCATATATTTTATTAAGCTTTCAACAGCAAGGCCTGCTTCATGGCAAAATGCACAAGTAAATTGAAAAAAGTAAGAGAAATCACTGCAGACACCAGATTCCCAATGATACCAATACTTATTTACCAGTTTGTTACCCAGCACTGGCAGAAGAGATTTTGCTTTATCCTTCAGAATACCAGCCACAAAAAGACCTACTTGTTCTGCATTTAATGCAAAGTCTTTAAAAGTTGATTTCATGTCATTGACATTTTCATTCACATTATTGCAAAAATGAAGAGCAGCAAAATACTCTAGCCATGTTTTATGGTAGAAAAAGCACAGCTTTTCAGGTTTGATATTTGAAACACCTGTATCCCTCACTAACAGTCCAAGGGAAAGTAGCGTTGATGGCACATCTGTTTCATTTAGTATCATATTCTTTTCAACCACAGCTTTAAAAGCCAAAGAAGCCAAACAGTTCACATCGTCTTGTACTTTCTTTGGTATTTCACCACTGGGCATTTCTATGCCACTTTTACAACAACACCTTCTTAATATACACTCTAAAATTTCAGAGTAAGTATTTGTCATGTTGGTTGGAATGAACCGTTTATCTTCCCATAGTAAACAAACAAATGCTACGTGTAATGGATTGCAAAGTAAATCATGCTGAGTGTGAAAATCTTCTGCATGTCTTTGTACATTCCTCGGAACCTTTTCAGTTAAATGTTGAATATGCTCATCTAAATATCCTGTATGGACAATTTTTTCATAAACATCATCATCACCAGAATGTCTCATGTCATAGAATGATGATGACCCAACTGCATGACTGTGTGTAAACTTTAGGCTATGCCTGTCAAAAGTACAATTGTCATCTGTATCATCATCATCTGTATCATTATCATTATCATCATCATCATCATCATCATCATTGGTATCATCATTAGTATAACCATTACTATCGTCCATGTAAGCTCTCAAATATGGTAATGGTGACCTATGTAGTGGTACTTTATCGAGTTTCAACTCAGAAATAAGACTCTGAGCTTTGCTTTCATTATTATTAAAGTATTTTTCTATGTATTTCATTGCATCTTGTAAACTAAAACCTTCAACCATGAACTGCACATCGCTTTCCATGAGTACATTGTCACACTCGTGAGGTCTAGTAGTTGTGACAACTGTACACCATGGGAACTGCTTTTGCTGTATTGTTTTAATTACACTTGAGTCAACATTTGACCTAAATTTCATTTCATCTAAACCATCAAAAAGAAACAGTACAGAACTTTGATTCTGATTAATAAACTTAACAAGTGCTGACAATGTGATCTCTGCTTTATCAGGAAGTAATTGATCAAATATAATTCTTTCAAGCTGGTGAGAATTTTCACTAACATGTCGCATTTCTAAAAGAAACAACAACTGATATTGAGGTAGTTCACCACAAGCCCAATCATATGCAAGTTTTCTACACAAGGTTGATTTCCCCATTCCCGGTGCTCCTTCTATTTGGATTCTTGCAAAATCTTCATGCAAACCCTTTTTGCCAAAAATAGCTTTCTCATTTGTAAGAATTTTACCCTTTTTAAAGCGTTTTCTCTCATTACTTTTAGTAACCTTCAGTCTAGTGTACAGCTTGGTAAGGCTGAGTGACATGTTCTCATTCCAGGGGATTGGTTTGAAATTTCTATAATGCTTCTTGTACTTTTTCCTCAGATGTGTCTTGATCCATGAGATGCCATCTGAAAAGACATGAAAATTGTCCATAAATATGAATGCATATCCACAAAGTAAGACTGTGAATGTTCCTACATCGATTGCAATAACATCACACACATATTGTAGTGTTTTCTCAAGGTTTCTTTTGAGAAAAGGGGCGTTCCATCACGACAGTTTTTTAAGGGGTATCTTTTGATTGATATGTGTCAGAAATGTAGTGTTAATTGCATTAGGAAAACATGATACAATAAACTTGAAAGGAAAAACATATAAGTATTCAGATTCAATGGTAGGCAGGGCTTGATATACCTCTTTCCTCTTCTTAATAATATGAGGTTATTACGAAAATACCAAAAAGGATGCACGAGGACATTGGTGCAGTGTATCGCGCGAAGCAGAGGGTGATGCACGGCACCAATGTCCTTGTGCATCGTTTACGGTATATTCATGATAACCTTATAATTATACATCTTATATTCGTGCCTGGGGCATCAAATTGTCAGAGTAATAACCGTTTTCGTGCAATGTCAAGAATTTTTCTTACGATTTACCGGTATGGCGCAGTGTGGAATGCTATCTCGAAGGCGCTAACTGCAAGTACTGGATAGTGTGTGTGTGCGCGCACTACTCACAAACTTACAGAGCGTGCGAGACCATGTTTTGGCACTCGTCCCTTGAAATGGTCAACAGTGAACGCGCAGATACAGCCGCAGGGGATGGGGCACCTGGAATCCGTACATGTTACTGAATGGGCGTTCCGTACGGCGTTTTTAGCGCACGCAAAATTCTATTGTTCTCGATGGTAGATGTATAATAATGCCTGTTACTATACCACAAATCAAATAATATCTACCCGTCTAGATAAGAAAAGTGCCTAGGCTCAAAACTTAAATGTAACTTTTTATTCCAATGTGGCAGTTCAGAACAATAAAACTATTTAGAATATGGATCATTTACAATATTTTCAGAACTAGCTGACTTCAAAAAACAAAATTTGAAAATAACACAGCGGAAAATTTTGAAACTTTTACATGTATGGTTGAGAAAAGATATCACATCTGTGACACTTGACATAATGTTGCAGCTTGTCTCCATGGACAATTCTTGTTCAAAACCCCAAGTCTAAGGTATTTAACACGTTTGTATAGGACTGGCAAATAAATAATTGTTTTAGCTTATTAAGGGGCTGTGGATAATTAAAGCATGCGCATGGTAAATGAAACTAAGTGGCTTTGTCCTCAACCCCCCCCCCTCCTAAACGAAAGTCTGGTAGTGCGAAAATCCAGCCAAGCCTCATTCTGTTTCTCCATCTAACAATCGGTGATTACGTCGCTATGAAATCACACATACATGTATGCTACCAATCGCCCCCTCCCTCCCCCACCCCGCAACCCCCTCTAAAATCAATCTCTGTTAAGTGCCAACCCAACAATGACGTACCCAACAGAAAGAAATGAAACAGTGTATCCAAAATGATTGTTACGTTATTTTACTCCTGCACTGATGTATGTCAAAATAATGCTGGTGTATCACCGGTGACTACTGGCCTGGCACACGCAAAACAATGTTGCGCGATGTTTTGTGATACAGAAAAACATGTAGCGAGGTGTTGCGATAGGAAAACTTTAGTGCGATTTTTGCGCATGGTAATCAAATTACAGCCAATCCCCCCTAAATACAGAAGTTGTGTTTACCGTGCACATGTTTTAATTATCCACGGCCCCTAAGTGAAAGCTAGAAAGTAGCACTGTCTGAACGCTGCCATGCAACATTATCCTGCTGGATTTACTCGTAACGTAACAAACATGCTCTCTGAATATAAGTCTATGTATTTCGATTGCATATATTGCTGTATAAGATGATACTGGGTCACAAAGTATTACAGTCTTTTCTGAGTTGAGCACATCTTTTATATACTGTCCGTTAGTGTCTCCTATTAATAAACTACAAGTAGGCAGCAGGATTCAAGAAATATCATCATAGCTATTTATGTTTGCTTAATCCTAAATTAGGCCTGTACATGTCTGCCATTGATCTCAGTGGAGTAATACTAGAATTCACACACACTAGTCCAGTCAAACTAGGGTTAGAACCACCTAAAAATTGCAAGAGAATTTTGTTTAATACATTTTGAAAGATTAGTTTCGTTCACTGTGATTTTCAGGATAGCTATTCCTGGATATTATTAGAACTCCACATCATGAAGACAATTATTTGTGGTGTCTTGTGATTCACTCATAATTTGTATCATTGCATAACTTGGTTTTTTGCACAATAGAGAATTACATGTCATGTAACAAGCTAATCATATTACTTTTACAGTTTCCTCATACTTTAAAACACATGCTCATTGCTCTACCGTTGTCATCTTACCTGCAAGACTGCCAGGATGGTGAGTTCTGACTTTTTCCACAAGGTCCATCCTCTTGATTTCAGTAAGTAATTCGATCAGGAATGAAGCATCTCTTCTACTTATTAATCCCTGATCTTCTAGTGTTTGAAACAGATCCATGCAGTTCCACAAATTTTCACTTCTTGACTTTGGTATTATTCCTTTGCATAGGAGCAGTAGTTGTTGGAATTCATCTGCAAGTTTCAGAGGGAGAAAGGCATAACATCACATATATACTAAGTGAAGAGATACCCGGTAGTCAAATCTGAGCATTATGCAGAGTTATGCAAACTCCACTTATGGCATATAAGGGTTAATAATCTAAAGATATTGTAACTTTACCTGCTACAATTGCACTAAAATATGCCGGTATATGTATATTGAAGAAAGCCCAAGTACCGGGGTAATCGTCCAGTGTTTTTCAAGGTTAGTGACACTGGCAATCAAAAGATACACTTTCATCTCCTCTTTCCTGAACGCTGCTGATTTTTTTGAATAGCAAAACTTATCTGAAAAATTTGCATATGCAAATTTCACAATCATTTGTAAGAAAAGTACTTCTATACTAATTCAATTTGCATTGCACAAAGTTTCAAAGAAGCACTTGTTAGAAGGTGGTTTAGCAACTAAAGAAAAAATTAAAATAAACTTATATATAGTTATTTTAATTCATTCATAGATTATAAGGGCATCCCTAAGAAGCTACTCATTGAATTTTGACAGGTACAAACCTAATGTGTTGACCAAATATAAGACAATAGACTTAAAAGTTTGCATACACAAATTATATCATTCTTTGAATCAAACTGAACAAGTCCATCACTTGGAACTTTAATACAAACCAAATTTGAACACTATTGGTCAAACACTCAGAAAAAAGGTTTGAAGGAAATTGCGCAAAAAATATGGAAAAAAATCTAAAACTTGTAAATTTGAAAATGTATGCTAATTTTATTGAAATTGAGGTGTTAATATATCCATTAGAAGCTGCATATTGACTTTAAAACAAGAAAAAAGAATTGAATAGGATAATTTTCCACTTATGTTCATACACTTTAATGAGATTGTCTCTGAGAAGCTATAAAGTGATACCTGAGAAAGAGCGGTTATGTGACATTACCGGCATGCAGTAGGCAATGAGAACAAGTTGCAGGCATTTCCCAACATCAGCCTGCAAGACTTAATGAACATACCAGGGGGACATATCAAGGTTTCAAACCTTACGATGGCAAACATCGCAAACGATACCAATGAAGGGTGCAATTGAGTAGGTTACTCTAGTAGTTCAAGAGCAAAAACTTAATTTACCTTGTCCAAGTTCATTTGCTACATCATGAAGTACAGCATTGAACTCGTAGATGCCAGATCTTGTCTGTGTTTCTGTAAAAATACAAAATTATATTCACTGCTAAATTACATTTTAGTAAATTTCTCTCACAGATTACACATTCATCCACATTCACAGATGGTACTTAAAATTTATGTATTTTATTTGATAAAAATTCCAAAATTTATGTCTAGACAATAACTATGTTTCTGAGCAACATCTCAGACAGACCGCAGAGATCAGTATTCATTTAAAGGTAAAAACGAATGCTCTACTTTTGACAATCGCGTTTCTACCTTGGAGTTAACCATTTGGTTCCTATTCATGTAATTACTGGAGATACATGATGGGCCTCTGCAGAAAGACAGAAGTTGAACATGATAAGAATGTGGAACAGGTTACTTATGATGCTTGATAACAGGCTCACTAAGAAAGTTTTCATTTGGTATCTTAACATTAAAGCACAGTGGTCGTCGCGCTGCGCATGCGCAATTCTTTTGTTGATAAACATAAATTTTTGTAAACATAAGTCTTCTCAACTTCAATCGGAGTGAGATGGGAGCAGTCCCTCACTTTGTTAAGGCCTTTGTAAGATTCAACCTCATGCAATAGTAATATATTAAGATCGGAAACAAACTTCAGTGGTGTATTTCTATCTATAAACTCATGTAAGGCTACGAAAATTGAGACACTACACTCGGGAAATTATGTCGCTGAGTTTACTGCACGCAGTCACAGTGAACAAATTGGTTTGATCGCGCGCGGTCACGCTGGTTGTACACAATACTATGCACAGTACAGTAAAAATACATCACTAAAATGATCAATATTGTACGCATTTTCTGGTTTACTGTAAGGCATGTGGCCATCGAAGAATATTATATGATAATATTAAAGAAAAACTGGCAAATTTCAGTGACTTATCAGACCCTGAAAAGTTAAAATTCTTATTTACAAAATGTTGTAGACAGTTTAATTAGCACACTTTGTTGAGGAGGCTTATACTGTCAGGAAAACCTTTTTGTATCACCAGTGCTAATTTATTGTACCGGTACTTTACTGCTTTGAGGTTACCTATAAGCCCAAGTGGGCTGGTTGCACGTTATGCAGCTCACAGTTATGTATTGTATTTTGTCACATTTGCATTGGAGAGCTGTGAGTGCAAATGTCACTATACTAAATATCCATACTTCGTTTAAAAACCAATGCTAATTGGTCATTTTACCAGTATCTGTAAGCATTTATGAATCATCAATGTTCAGACTATCAGAAGTCGTTATAGTTTGGTACATATCACCAAAACAATGAATATTAAAATATATTGTGTACTTTAATAGGAAAATGATGAAAATTAAATGCCCTTTAGAGTAAAAAATGTTCGTCGTAAATCATTGAAAGCAAAGTCTGTGATTTTCAGCGGTTTAACTTGAACTCACAGTAAGACTAAGTTTAAAGCTCTTGGTACAGGAATGTACTCTGGCTAGCAAAAATTACATCACTTACATCCGCTGAAGTCAATCACTAACTTTGCTCTTCTACTAATTGGTTATGAATGGCATTGAAGTCAATTGTTTCATTCATGTTTTTAATATGTCCAATGCATGTCACACAGTTGAGTCTCCTGGACACTGATTATGTATACTATGACTATGTAGCTTTGTGTGTGACAACATTTTTCTTTCGGATGGAGGCCTTTTACAGTCAAATGAACAGTTTAATGGGTGGAGTTAAAAATCAGAGTGTGATGCTACACAAACGAAAAGTACGCATATTTGAGTTTGACAACTTAAGAAAGGTGCAATGGCTTGCTCAATCCAAGGAAATTAGAATCACCTACTACAGGAAATGTTTTGAAACATGGATCTATTGTAGATTTTCTCACTGCTACTGGTTCAATTCTAAGCAAGGAAAATGTATAGCAAACATCATTGGCTATATTAGGCTTTCTGAGCCAGGTCACAACAAGCTTGAAATAAGGGAAGATGAGGAGAATGCCATGCAATCTACAATGGAAGGTTTAGATGTGCTAATAACTTGATCAATAGATTCAATATAATTCATTAATTAAATAAACTTGAAGAGACCACACTTCACCGAAACATTGTCGAGTTTATTTTTTGAGATAATAAAGTGATGAATAAATATGAAAAACCTGTTACCTGTCATGGATGGAGTTTGAATTTCATTTGCAGAACAACTTTTGTTTATATCACTTTCCTGGACAACACAGAGTTTATTACTCGACAGCTGCTGTTGAAACCATTGTGAATATTCTGGATTAGGTTTTCGTTCATCTGTTATTGCATCAAAATGTCCCGTACTAAGCCAGCTGATGTAGATATCTCTTGTTGTTTCTGGACCTCCAAAATGGCATGGTTTGAATTTTGGTGGAATTATACAATCCTTGTCACAAGTGAGTACATGAATATTTACATGCAGGATGTATGTAGCTCAGTGCAGCAATTTCAGTAACTTTTATCCAGTCACCAAGCTGAGAATCACGGCTGAAAAAATGATGTGGTTTCCCTTTGATGTTTAAATGGCAAGTACCTGCACTCTCAATGCAAGATAAAGTTTGTTGTCTCAGGGAGAGATGTCCAGACTGATCTCCATACAATGATTGTGCAACAGCTCTGTACAGGCTGTTTCCATCAGGTATAATATCATGGCGGTAACGACCACAGCTTTGAAGAAATTTATCCTGGGCCTCTTGCTCTTTGACTGTGTGATTTTGAGAAATGTTGAGCTTACCAACCAGGAACTTAACATGACCAGTCTTAAGAATATTGTATACATCTTGATGTAATGAGCCAACAGTGTCTGTAATACAATATAATCTTATTAGAAATTGTGATTCGATTAAATGTAACTGAATTGTAGTTAAAATGATGCACAAATTAGAATGTGGTAAGCATTGGTACACATACTATGAATACCTTATCTATTGAAATCTGGATTGACAAAAATTTAAACAAAATAGCTGCTGATGTCCCATACTCTACCATGTGGCAAAACAAATTAAAGCACATGCAAGTCATGATGTACTGTCTTTGAGTAAATTTTGAATGTAATCACTCAGGCTTGCTGTCTGGTGGCAATATTTGGATCAAATGACAAAATAAATCAATGTTCACATGTATGCTGTATTGTGTTATCGTATTACCAAGTTTGAGACAAATCGGCCCTGTCTTATTTTAGAAGAGCTCCAGACAGACTGATGCATACATAGACAGAAATCCAATCCACAAGCATTTATTTCAGACTTCATCTAGCAGAGACTATAATGACAGTTACATATCTTATGAATCTTTACTCAGATATTACTTAGTCAAGCAACCATCCGACAGATTTCATGGTCAAATACAAGTTTTGTGATAATGACATATTAATTTTCATATTTAATGTACTTTCATCTGGATTGACCTGACCAAAGCTGTTTTCTAATTCTATACAAGATCTCAATTTCCTTCACACCAAAATGGGATTTTTTAAGGAAACTTGGTGTTTATATTCTCAAATCATTTTCTAATAGGACGAGGCATATCTGAGGTAAAGAATTTTGATTGACAAGCAATTTTTCAGTGATAAAGCACTCTCCAGCATAGAAATTCTGTTGACGTGATTTAGCATTTTCATATCAGTTAATTACCATTTTGTGCACTTTAAGTTTTCAATTGAAGTTTGACATAACAATCCATATTAGTATTGCTTATTATGTTGACAAAAATTTAACCCTTTCAGGCCTGACTTTCTGGTAACTTACTTGAACTACTCCTACACATAAGGGTTTAGGCCTGAAAGGGTTAATGACATTGCAAATTCATAGCAATAATATCAGAGAAAAGTGTAAACTTTGAGTTGAATATATTGTAGATCTACAAATTTGAATTCAATACGAACAGATAGGTAGAAATATTTGCAATGTACTAAACTTATTTGAGTGAACTTTATTTGTCATTCTTGTATTTTGTTTTCTCAGAATCTTGTTAATGCATGTAATAGATACAATGTGTGCAGTGTGTCTCTGCTACATGCATTGTGTAATTGTATAAACTACATTGGTTTAGAGTTTATATTAAAGGTAATGCTAATGTTGAACCTGCACACACAGTTTCAAAAGTGAATATGAACATATTTTGTTATCGGGTTCAGATCTAATAAGGCCATTGTCTCCCCTTTTCATACAAATTCAGGCTGAAAGGAAAACTAAAAGTATACCTGTAGTACCTGTTTGGCTCCTTGTAATTGTGGATGTAGTTGGCACTGCTTCCAAAGATGTTTTGGCTTGCACATCTGTACCAGCACATTTTCTCCTTTTAGCACCATGTACTGGTATCTCATGTTCACCTGGAAATTATGAAACAGGATGACAGCATGCTTTAACAAGTGGACACTTATGATTTGTCATTTGTGGATCTTCTTAGCTTGTATACCAGGTATGTCTGTGAAGTGTTGTTACTTTCTAGCAGTCAGAATTGAAAAATTGACATCAAATAATGCCATACACACTGGCATATACTGTTACTATAATAACATCAGTGTTTGTGAATCTCGGCCTTGGTAAAATGTCCATTTACAAACATTTTCCGAAACATAAAAACATGTTGAAACTATGCATATATAAAAATTATCCCAATATCAGAAACCAGGTATTGCAGAATATTTTTTAATCAAAGACTATGAACTGAAATGAGTCATATTTTGTGAGTCTGCCATTTAAGTGAAAAACAAATTTTTGCTTATTATGCATTCACCTAAATGTTTCATCAATGTTTAGATGTAAAGTTGTAAAGCCACATGACTTTCTCCATATTTTTGAGGTAGCATGTGCCTCAGGGATAGATATTTAGACTCAAAAACTTTTACAGCGTTCTTTTGGCGATATCACTTGCAGGGTCTCAGTTTGAATCATATGGGGGAAAAGAGTGTTCAATGGCTTAGTATTATGAAATTGCAAATTTTATTTTCATCCACAGACATAATACAGAGATGGTGGCCATTTTAATATTCAGATATTGGTAAATATTTCAGCAATAAACCACACCCAATGACTGTATACCATGAGTCTTTGACCAGTACATGACATATGTACACAAGTGATGTACCAGTATAGAGTGAACTGGTCAAAATCGAGTAGTATACCTATTGCATAGGTGGTTTATTGCTATTATGTCATAATATTAAATCGAAATTCTGGTGTTAAAAGTCCAAAAGGGAACTTTTCTCAGACATGATAATGGGTAACATCATGGCTCTTTAGTTCCAAAATTTGCTTGTTGACTACCAATTTTTATTCTTGATGTTGAAAGAGAATTGTCAAAAGTTTGCTTGAGAAAAATCTGAACAAAAGTTTAGGCCTTTCATTTTTTAGGGGCGAACTACCCTAAGCTGTCACAAATTACAATATCAGCAAGTTCTACCTCCTTCCATTTATCTAATGACAGATATGCTGTTGGGTAAAGCTATCAATAAAGAGAGGTAAGGGGATATAGATACTCTAACAATGGAAATTAACATAATAAAAGGTTCATGGTACAATTCAGTAGATTTTCGATCGGATTCAAACTCACAAGGACTACCTTCACATTCATATCAGATATTGAAGTTTTGACTTTTTCCTTCAAAATAGATATTTCTATAGGATGATATTTCTCTGCTAAAACCAAAATTTCACATACCGAATCCAGCCTGTCTTTCCATTCTTGTGCTGCCACTGTAACTTGCTTTGTTGTTCTGTCTCTGACCAATCAAGATCTTGGTAAAACTCAACTTCTGTGATGAAAAGTATAAATTCATGTAAATTCGGTCACATGACAGCAGGAAATAGCTTCTGTTATCATGTGTGTTTTGAGCTTGGTTGAATATGTAGATCATAGATAATTCATCAAATGTTGAAAAATACAAACTGGCAGGTCATGACATTAAATTTAATATCATGACTTGCCAAAACTAAGTCTTGTTGACACCATACTCCGCCTGTATGATATGGTTAAAAATAATGATTGGTAGAATTTGAGTGCTATATGTAATATTATACCACCAAAATTTTAGTGCAACATATGACCAAATTTTATGATCTTTTTTCAATAATTTTTATTGATAATTTTAGAAAAAATGGAAATAACTTTCATTGGAAAAAGTTTTTAACCAATAATTTTAGAAAAACCTGAAAAAAAATGTCAGGCTCTGAAAAAAAATTGTCTGTGTTGTATCTAATAACGGAAAAATTGACTTTGGCATTCATTTTTATACAGCCATGCTTTGCTGTCATGGTTTCCAGTTTTATGGTAATTACTATTTTGGCCAACATTTTTACAAATGCATAGCTTGATATCTCACAGCATAAAAACTCATGAACTCCAGATTATTCAGAATTGTTCTGATAATATATTTATGTTCATAGATTAATTATAGGATAGTACATCCGGGTGATGATATTGTCTCTGCGTGTGCTACACAACAAGTTGATAACATCTACCCCTTTATTTATATAGGGAATTTTCACCTTTATTATAAATTGCCTGTGAAGGTTACGTTATAAATTGCCTGTGAAGGTTACGTTTTCCTAAAGCATGGGACATTTGCTAAAAGTCGATGCCCTAATTTAAGAGTTTCTTTCGGATGAAATATCGACTATTGTTTTAGGGATTTTTACGTGACTGAAAAAATGACCCATTCAGGCAGAACATACATGTGCAACTTTCTAGTATAGATGCACACACCGCTAAAAAGTCCCAAAAATTCTCTTCCGAGTAACCCATACCAATGTCAACCAAGGACTAATTTTGCAGGCAAAAGAAAGTCTAGAATTAGGGACTGGTCAGTTTCTTCGGCCTGGGGGGGGGGCCGGTGGATTATTTTTTGCCGACGTCAAAAAGTGGCTGACCCCCCCTATTCCAAATTTTGAAAACA
>LD354926.1:137461-159218 GCA_001465055.1 Ptychodera flava
GCGGGGCCGCGATGAAAAAATCTCCAGGGGTCAATCGAGGACACGACTGTGATGGCGCTGTGTAAGGGAAGGTATGGTTGTCCTGTTTGTACCCTGTTTGTCAACTTCAATATATAGACAATCGCGGCGCCCGTGCTTGTGTAAATTTTTAACTTTAATAGCGTTATAAGCTTACGAGGCGACTCCAGGGCGGCGAGTTCGGGCGGCAAACAAAAAAGATATAAGCGACATCATTGGTCATAGCTTCTCTCTAACGCTTCCTAATACCTTTTTTGAAATTGTTATTAATGTTTTTCCTTCCTGTCTGCAATTTTCAATCAAGATATAACTAAAGACTTTAGTCAGTTTCAACCACTCACAGTCAACAGGAGAATTTTGGATACGTCTTCTAATTTTTATAATTATTCATGTGAATTATCTTATTATACTGTGCCTCCTTTCGTTTCTTTCAACATTGTGTCGTTTGCTTATATGAAAACAAGACGGAAATGTAACTGCACGTGCACCTAGGCATATCGTGACACCACAGGTGAAGTTTTCCAGAATAACCCATATAGATGTGCAGGTTTCCCATTCCAATAAAGAGTTAGGTGCAACACTGATGATGTTATAAACTGAAAACATGCGCAAAATTATCATGATTTGGTCTACTGCCAAAAGGCGTTTGTGTTTTGCACTGCGGAACGTATTGCGTAGACTGTGTGCGTGTGTTGTCAATGTAATCCCAACATAAGCTTAGTAAACGGACGCTGAATTTTCGAAGTTCGATCTCTCAAAAGTCCGTCTTCTGCAGTTTTGACACAAAGTGAAGAGAACACCTCAATAAGACGACAGAGACACACAAGTTGATATAATATAATGGTAATTACCCCCTCCCTCATTGTACCAAATCCCGTGTTTACCCGCATACAGCGGGGGTTTACTAATTTTATGATAAATCGTGTGTTTGCTTCAAGGTAATATGCGCCTCGAAAGAGAAAAGACTTAAACTTTTGCTCCAACTTTTGCCAATGAAACGTTCAACCATTCTCTTACCAAAGCAAGAATAAAATCAGGGGTCACCATGCAAAATTTGGTACTAGCGAGACAGATTAGGCCTTACCTTAGATTTACCGATGTTTGAAATTCGAAATGGCCGCCGTCCCTGTGTTTACTCTAAAATTTTCGCGTTCTACGGTACTTAATAATACCCTCTCTCTACATTTCATTAATTAAAAATAAAGTTTTTGCAACACGTCCCCCATAATCTCATTATATTTCAAGCAGATCATTTTTAATAGGTGACTAAAAATATTAACTTTGACTGAGTACGAATACGGAGACTGCGCACGATAAATGAACTCCGACAGTTTCACAAAAGATCATAGAATTAACTTCAATAAAATTCACAACATTTCAACTGAAAGGGATAACAACCGGAATACTCCATTTCTACGAGGTTATAAAACAACCCTCACAACCCTTCGACCAAATTCTTAATCAGTGTTCAACAATTGGTTAACGATTAAAAGTTGAACCAAATGGTGAAGAATCGTAACTGATCATTTTAATATTTTCAAATCTTCTTGATTTGGGTTTGATTTACAGAGAGAGAGAGAGAGAGAGAGAGAGAGAGAGAGAGAGAGAGAGAGAGAGAGAGAGAGCTATGTCCCATTAGATACCGTATCCACTCTTATCTTCTTATAAAATCATATCATATGGCATGATTATAATTCCATATTTTGCCTGCCGCATACTGGACCCGGTTTTAACAAAACGGCCAGCTTATGTAAGGGCCAGACGAAGATCGATGTTTCAATTCACCAGAAGAATGGTCCATTCGATGGCTGGCTTTCAGCAGGCCTGCAAGGGACCTCGAGAGAAACAATAATATGTCATTTATGTAAAGGGCCAGTAGCTTTAAATGTTTTTACTTTGTAGTTTTGTTTAATTTCAATGTTTCAATAGTAAATAAATTTTATACTCCCCAATGCATGTTGAGAGATACACAGTATTTAGCTTGTATACATGTATATAGACTGCTCCGTCATTGTTGACAATTGTGAATTCTAGTCTGGACTAGAAATCAAATGTTAACAATAATTTGTGTATCTTACATTTAGAGATGCTGTGTTGACAATTCAAATAGTACAGTGGGTTTCTTCTCATGCGTAGGAATGTCAAACAAGAACTTGCAGTTGACGTTAAAAAGGGTGAAAACAATCACCACAAATGCAGCTACATGGCCTTGAAAAGACCACTTAAAGTCAAACCAAAGCATAACTATCATGAAATAAAGACGCGTGCATAATAGACAAAATCAGAGAGGGGTCGTTTTCACGTTTCGATTCAAGTTTTATCCAAGCACGTGGGGTATGCAAAATATCTCATTGCATTAGAAAGCAAGATTACTTGATCACGTGCGAGGAACATAGTTGCACTTTACTACCTTTAAGGTAGAGTGACGCGCAATAAAGAGAATATCGTGAAAATCTTTACAGTAGGGACGAGCAGTACAAGAAACATTCTAAAAAAGAGAGTGTATTTTTTTCTTTTAAAAGTACAACGCGTGGAAATACGGTTATACTTGTCCTTTCTATTTTCAGCGGCCTATGGAGATGTGGAAGCTCATCTGTTCATGGCAGTGAGGGCGGTGTCTAAAATGATATCGAAAGCCACTGCCACCATTCGACGACTCTTCAGACACCGCCCTCTTCACCACAAGCATGCAGCTGCTCTTTCAGGACATGTTGAATGTCACAATCCACTCTCCACATAAGAAGGGAACCGATTAAGACTTAAACGCTGATAGATTTCTAACTGTTCCTCTACTTGGCCTTCGACATGTAATGCCTTGATATGAATTAGGCCTATTTTACTACGCTGAAATACTGGTAAACTGTAAACAACTTCTGCTATGCTTGCAGCTGGATAAGATTAAACATATCCTAGAGAAACACTTTAGGTACTCTCGCATAAGATAATTGTTCAGTGTACAACTCTCACCCAGTGAGAGTTTAGCTGCAATAATTGTAGCCCTGGTGGGACGTGGGGAACAGTTATTGCAGCTTAACTCTCACCATGCATGGCTCTATATACACTCTTACACAAAGGCTGAAACTCATGCAAGCTTTTGTGATTGGTAATCACTTCCATCGTAGTAATATTTATATGTCATTAGTAGCCAAGTTGAAATAGAAGTCGTTCGTTTCATGTGGAGTTGAAAAAGAAAGTCATCTCTTTGAATTCAGTAAGGGGTAGTTCTTGACACTTTTTAAGTGATGCATCAACTTTGTTTTGATGGTACCCCGATTGACTGTGCATTCTTGATATCACAAAAACGTAATAAATAGTGACTTTGTACCTTTAATATAAGTTGCGAGGTTTGGTTTCATCACGATGAAGTCCAATACGAGTTACAGGTAGAGTGCACGTGATGATAGACTTTGGCCGCCAAAGTCATTTGAAACGGTAGTAAGATGTTTTTGACGAAGTATTAAACATAAGAGAATGTGAGTGAGACACAGAGAGAGAGAGAGAGAGAGAGAGAGAGAGAGAGAGAGAGAGAGCGACTTTGATATATCAAAGAAAATGTTACTGTTTAAACGTTTGACCCCTGTTTTTGACTCTGGCAACTGACACGTTTGATCGCAAATCAGACAGCATCTTGACTAATTTTGTTAAAATATGTATAGTTTTGGTTATTGGACATCGCCAAAATGTACATTTTTGAGTCCATTTCAATTTGCAGAGTTAATTGTATAGTTTGAGCTGTTTGGTTCGAACTTTACAGGATATACCTGTACCAAGCGGGTATATCTGTCCCCAGATAGGGGTGACCCCCGGGACATGTTCATTCTAGATTGCGTTTATAGGGTGATAATGTTATCATCATCGTGACTGCGAAACACATGCGCTCATTAACTGGGTAGTCTGCTCGGTAGTCTACCAGCTAAGGAGCGCCTTTGCTCTCATTGGTCATTGGAAAATCACACTTTGGATAGGATATGTGGAGAAATTGTTATTCTTGACGCGATTAAACCAGTCGGATTTCTGCTCAACTGCAATACACAAACATTCAAATTATTTCCAACCAGTGTTTTATACACAAAGAGCGAGGCACTTTATCTTGTGGACAAACTAAAATATTAGAAAATATATTAAAAGATGCTCTTGATATGAATGTGTTATATTGCGGTTTAATACTCTTTGTGGAACAAATACGTGTTATGGAGAGTATGAAAATACTGACTCATGTATATGACGAAAAGATTACACTAACAAAAATGTGGGAGCCGGCAGGATGCATTTCGGGGGGGGGGGGCGTACTTGAAAATAAAAATTTGGCCAGATGATTCATAGGGCCATAAGGCATTATCAGTCATAGCGAGAGTGTAAAAAATTGATGAATTTATGATTATGGACACTTTTGATAAATTTAATATTTTTGTCATTAGTGTATACTTACACAAGTACCCTACTGCACTCGAATCTTGAATGATAAATAGTTTCCATGCCAAATTCCCTGCCAAATTCGTACCATGGCATTATTACAGTCCCTGTTATTGGTAAATTTATGATTCTGAATGTTCTTGATAAAAAATTAATATTTCTGTCATTATTGTACAGTTACAAAAGTACCCAACTGCCCTTGAATCCTGAATGATGATCAGTATTTATGTCAAATTCACACAGTCGTAGCACAGACCCTCAGAAATATGGTCAATATAGTTACACTGTGGCAGCATTGCACAGTAACTTGATGCGCGGTCACAGTACTACCTTGGCAGACTGTTTAGAGATTGTGTCGAGTGATTTATTACACCTAAATTCTTATCAGACTGGCGCTGGCCTTACAAAATAATAACGCCACTATGTCAAAGAGACCGTGACCATTCGACCCCAGACCAGGCTGCAGTCTACGCGTCACTCCATAGTTCAAGAAATGGTCAGAGACATAGACAGCTGAAATGGCATCCGAAATCTTTCTGTACTGGGGTTCTGGAAGTAGCCCATGCTGGAGGGTGATGATCGCATTGGAGGAGAAGGGTTTGAGCGGTTACAGGAACAAGCTGCTTTCGTTCGACGAGAGAGAACACAAATCCCAAGAAGTAATGGAAATAAATCCCCGTGGTCAGGTAAGACTTAAGACACCTTGATGCTGCCGTCCATATAGAGGTCGACTCGGATTAGTCAGTAAAGGTAGCTGCAATAATTATAGCCATCGTTTTGGCTGAGTAGCGCATGAAATTGACGCATGCAAATTGGCAACAATTATTGCAGCTACCTGTAAAGACAGAGGAACAGTCGAATCTCTGGTCCGTTATGAGTTTTTGTCACAGGCCTTCATGACCCTACGGTTGTGTGTACCTGTGCGTGAATCTCTCCTATTAAGGAATGTCGCGCCTCGAAAATGAAAGAATTACTTTTGCTTAAACTTTCCACAGGGCAACTTTTCAATCGTTCTCTTTCAAAATCAGGAAAAACCGGGGGTCACCGTGCAAATATTTTGTACTAAAGAAACACTTACCGATACTTGAAATTCAAAATGGCCACAATTCCTGTGTTATCTCTACTGGGGAAGTAAAATTCCCGACTTTCACAAAAACACTGCAAAAAACTGAGCCTGCGAAATTTTTATTTTCTCCGTAAGCTCCAAAATAAGGGCTCACAAGTGGTTAGGCCAAAAGAATATTGTAAAAGATTTGAGAATCCAAATCGAATATTTGTCCCATTTGCGCATTCTATCGAAACAATTGAGTAGTTGGAGACCAGCATGGCAGGCAAGTGAACAATGAGAATGGTCCTGGGCTAATTTGCTTCAGAGTTCACATATCGGCGTATAGGTTAGAGAATGTTGTACAAATTATCTCCTCATCCTGAAAAAGTACTATCTACAGAGGTGGCGTGGAGATTCTGTCAATTTATCATAAACACGGACGATATACTTAAAGGAAGGGTGTCTTCGGAACTGCGCTTGTGCGATTTTCTTGTTTACAAACAATGTATTTCATGCATGATATCTAGATGCATCACGTCAACATAGCTGCAACATTTAAATTTTACGATATTCATTGTCAACAGACATGTTTCAACTTTCGTCCATCGCCAACGTACCCCAGATACAGTGTTTACATCGGCCGTAGGGGTCCCTGGCAACCTTTGAGTAGAGTTCCGTCGACACCCTCCCTTTAAAAAAACACAGAATAAAACGTGCCGGAAATACGTTTATGTTATTTATCTGTAGGTTCCGACAATGAAACCCGGTGACGTCATCGTCAACGACTCCATCGCAGCAGTTCTCTATCTAGAGGTATGCTTTACATTTAAGTTATCCGAGACTTGACAGTCGTTTGTCGTACAACACACGTCACCAAAACGACTTCTAGTGGAAAAACACATTATAAATGGTTAAGGTAGCTAATGTACATTTGACTGAAAGATTTTACGTACCTCAAAAGATGAATAATTTTTAAGCCTTGCAGGCTCGTTTTTCTGATCTGCCACATTTGCAGAAACTTGAGTGAGAAAGGGCTGCCTTCACAATATTTTATTGCTTCGAGAAGTTGTAAATCATTTGTCAGGCCAATAACTTCCATAGAAGCTTATTTGCGAATGGATCACCATGGCAATAATGTTTGCACAACGAGAACAATATAACCTGTCCTTAGCTAAGGGTCAAATGTTCTCAGTTTGAATTATTAAGTGCATGATATCAATAATCATGCTCGACGGCTGACCTATTTCATGAGATCCTTCCACGATATGGTGACAGGCCCTCAACGGTGTTCCGAGCAACCAAGGCTCAGAGAGCCAGCTGGATCCGCCGTTCCCATCGTTGAGGACACGCCGCTCAAGAGTCCTAGTTTGCATAGCCGTCACAGTTGCCGTCACAGTTATGCACATTTGACTTTGTTTTTTTTTTAAATTTTGGAATAAATTTATATTTCAAAAAACAAAACTGTCATCGTGTAGCTGTGTGGGCCTGGAGTTGTAATAACATTACATTTCCAATTTCTATGATGTGCAAAAATGGTTAAACAGTAAATGACGTACTGAATTTATCAAGCAAACGTCCGAGAGTGCTTTGGAAACAGGAGCAAACTGCAAGTTGAAACATCTTGTTTCTGTCAGTTCAAGGACAAAAGGCATATCTATAACTTGGGAATAGTTTTCAGTTTTAGGCAAGCATAGCGGTATTGCTAATTGACAGTCGTAACTACACTGATAGAAACTGAGTGACTATCGTGATTACGAGCAATTGTCTCATCATAGCAAATCAAATTCTAACAAAAGAAGATGGCACATAATTCATTTTATCGATTGATACCTATTATACCACAGAATAGAGCAAATCTTTTACCTCTTTGCAAACACAAACGTAACCTTACCATAGGGTTGTGCAACAACATATCTTTTTCCCACACAAACCTGTACCTCAGGTGCCAACATTCTGCTCAATGTGTTTTAAACAGACTAACATCTTCCCTTTACATTTTTGTGAGCTTACATACAGTATAAGTGCTACTTGCCTATGTTATTTTTGGTTCTCATAGGCTGCCTTCAAAGGTCAGGGTATTGAACTGACACCGAGTGCCCTGGCCAAGCAGGCCCGTGTTCTGCAAAGGATAACTGGTCAACCCTTTGATGGAGTAAATGCGAGCTGTCATGTACTATTTTGTCAGAAACGAAAATAACATTTCTGAGGTGAGTCAGAGTGGTACAAGTCTACATAGTGGTGGAGCTAACGATTTACGGTATTTCTAATCGGAATAAAGAGTCAACTTGGATTGAGGATGAAATATTGTAGATTGATGTATAAGCAACAAAAATCATGCAAATAGGCCTCGCATGTAAAAGGCTGGTTTTATCAGGAATGTGAAGAAATTATTTCAGATTTCATCCATGACATTGTACATAAAGTGACCATTTTCATTTTAAAATTGACATATGGAGGTGCCACATGTTTGAAACACCTGACATCACTTCGCGATTTTAGCAATTCCATGTATCTTTCTCTTATCTATTTGACTTAGCCATTCGTCTTGTGTATGTTGCTCCGATTGATAATCGTCTATCGCATGTCAAATAATTGCTGAGCTGTAAGATTTTGGCGCTGCAACATGTTGATTGACAGAAATCACAAAAGACACCAATTTACAATGAAGACATGTTTCATACTTTTGCTATATAAAGCCGATTAAGTCGCGAATAATTTACATTTCAGATATTTAATATAGAAGGAAAGATACCCGTGCATTTTGCTCGTTTTGCCATGACAACGGCAAAAAATAACAGTTTTATACATATCCGCATCTTTGTATTCTACCATTTTTGTTTCCATGGCTCGTGGGAACACATTCATCACTGGGAAAGACTTCACTCTCGCCGATTGCTGCCTCTTTCCATCTGTTGCTGTGCTTGTTCGCCAAAGAATTGAGCTGGAAAAACACGCTCCAAACCTTGCTAAGTATTACAATACAGTCAAGGAAAGACCGTCTGTCCAGACATCGTGGCCATCACATTACAAAGTAACTCCAAACAAAGATGCATTCACAGATTTACATTAATCTCAAATTGCATACAAGCTTGTATTAAAAGTGATTTGTAACGAATGGATAAGTTTTGCTAATGTTGACAGACAACGGACGGACGACGAAGACGACGGACAATCAGCCTATTTGATAAGCTGACAGTGGAGCTAAAAGAGCAAATTAAAAACACCTGTCAGATTGCACAAGACTGCACCATTGCACACATCAATATCTTAAAATTTCCCATGCAAGATACGGGAAAGCCCCTGTAACACTAAACCCTCAGCCTCTCTCGTGTTCTTCCCTGTACTTTCAATTTCTGCCCTGTCAGATACCTTAGTGAAAACCTTGTCATGATACCCATCCAAATTAAACAATATACTATATGGTTAGATACTGATTATAGTGTTAGCTTTTATATCTGTATTTTGTTGTGACATTGAATTTCATTTCGATTGTTTCACCCTATTTTCAACTGTCATAAGATAACTTATGATAATCTAGCAGGGTACAGCAGAATTTGAAAGGTCTTTACTGTTGCTGTATTTTGTAAATTTTACAATTACATGTATTGGTATTGAACTTTTCTTAGTCTGGTGGGAGGTGGAGTCAGTCAGAATTTCAGAGTTAAAGGGGGGGGAGTTACTCAAATTCATCATGATTTGCAAGGGCGGGGGGGGGGGGGCACTCCAAAGTTCGGAGTTTCCGATGAAATTCCTCTGACACCGGGCCGTAAATAATGACGACTCCCACGAATACAAATGCAATGAAAATGTGGAACAGGGAGTGTAAATTTATATTTAATGAAAGAAACGTATGGCTATTGGCGAAAAAAGTCACATCAGAGATAGCTTTCACTGGAAATATATACCATACGACGAGTACCAACAAATCTCAGATTATTTCAATGGAAAAAATTGAAGCTCCATTGTGTACGCATTGTCGTGAAGTAGATACACTAAGACACAGATTTTGGGATTGTGTTGTGGCCAGAAATATTTGGGAGATGACAGAAAATATAGTAAGTGATGTTGTAGAAAGTAGGGTTACTTGATTTTGAAACTGTTATAGAGGAATAACTTTGAAAACAAAGAAAATTAAAAAAATTGTAAATTCTATTATTTTGGTTGCAAAATAGTCTATTTATAAGTATCATGTCAGTAATATTCACAGAACTTTTTCTTCAATAATGACGTTAAGAGCTGTATCTGAGAGCGCAAGCTCAAAAAATTGATATTCTGCTTAGTATTTTTCAAAGAATGTAATTATGTCATTATGAACTGTAAAGACTTATGAAAGACGAAATAAATATACATAAAAAAATAATAATGACGACTCCCTTATGCATGAAGTGATACATTACAGAAATTACAGGGACTGAGGACTGGTGTTTTTTTTCAAAATGACGCTGACCATAAAAAGCGACTCTTCAAAAGTGTTTGCAAGGAAAAATGCTACCCAATTTTCCCGCACAACAAAGAGTGACCCTCCCCTACATGTCAAAGACCACAATAAAATATTTAAACCTTTTCTCTTGTGGCCATTTCTGATTTTAACACTAAAATTGACTTCATTTTCATAAAAATTGATCAATCAAAACTCTGTTTACTAACTATGTAGACGATATGGCCAGCTTGCCAACATTGAAAGCAAAGATCTTTCATGTCAGTCATGTCAATTATCAAATATTATTTTTTAGAATTTTCTACAATCTTACCGTATAACCTGGCTAATTCCTCTCCAGCTAAGCTATGGCTACTGTAAAATTAGTATATACTCACCGGGATCTAATTACACTTTTTTATGTTTAAGACATTATAAATAGCATTAAAATTACTGGCTTTGCCAACAAAACAACAAATTCTATTATCATTTTACATTTTCACTGGGAGTTAATTTAGTAGATTTTATGTTTCAGCGAAAATAGCAAAATTAAATCCTACTGAATAAATAATGCGTTTACACTCCTTGAATAAGAGTCTGAATGGGCTGATGTCTATTGAACAATGTGCGGCATCGGACCAAAATGCACACCTACATTTCAGGGTTGCCGCTGACCTTTGACCCCAATATCATCCTGCACCTCATTGAATCATGTTGAAGGATTAGTAATGCTAATTAACTTTTGATGATTTAGTGAATATGTTTGTTTATAATATCAACCATAATTTCTTGTTCTACTCTCTTCAGCATGTTTATATACACAGTATTCAGCTTGTCAACTCAACCTGTACATGTGTTAACTGCATTGTCATTGTTGACAAATGAATACTGGTCCGGACTAAAAGTCACATGTAAACAATAACAGTGCATTTTACACATATACACACAGTAACCGGTATGTTGACAATCTAAGTGGTGTATATTTCAACATTCTTTTGGGAATAGAATAAGAAATGATCATTGCAATTGATATACAAAATAACAATAACGAATTAGCATTACTGGCCTTTAAAGAGCCAGTTATGCTATCTTGTTGATTTTTTCATTATTTTTAATTTATCTGTCAATTGCAACTTTTTTCTACTCCCCAAAGAATGTTCAAACACCCATTATTTAGCTTGTCAACTTAGCGTTTATATGTGTAAAATGCATTGTTATTGTTTACAATTGTTTACATTTGAACAATGTGATTTGCACACGCACAGGCTAAGTTGA
Source organism: Ptychodera flava (assembly GCA_001465055.1). Lineage (NCBI taxonomy): Eukaryota > Metazoa > Hemichordata > Enteropneusta > Ptychoderidae > Ptychodera > Ptychodera flava. The sequence goes on from LD354926.1 coordinate 148,633, forward strand.
CAAGCTGAATGCTGTGATTATCAATATTCCTTGGCGAGTAAAACAAGGAAATATGGTTGACATTTAAACAAAAATGGTGAAAAATTATCAAAAGTTAGCATTACTGGCCCTTTAATTATGCACATATGATTACAGGCTCGGCAATAGAGCTAGAAGTCTGATTTTGGTGAACAGGGATAATTATGACTGCAAAGTTTTCTGCCAAATGTCACATGACCAGTATGTTCTTTGACCTTTAACAAATATGCCTATTAATCAGTTTTTTTCCCATTCATTGTCTTGTACTTTTTACTGCATTTTTGAATGGTTATTTTTTTCAAATTTTGATATGCTCTCTTACCTCCCACGGGGTCATAGAGCGTGCTACAGCCTTCATATTTTGTGCATGGGATCGGCACTTCATGGAGTCACATCCTGAACCTCATTAATTAAGTGCATAACTGGGTAGCCAATTTTCTTGCAAACACTTTTAAAGGGTGACTATTCTATGCGTATTGTCATTTTGAAAAACGATGGCCATCCCTACCTGGAATTTCTATCCAGTCCCTTACTGTAACAACCCGAGCCCCTATATGTACAGTAGAATTTGTGAACACACATATCGCAGGTCACCACTTCATGCACACAGAAGATGCCTTTGAAGTCCTAATGGTGATTTATCAGTGTAGATGAATCAATTAAGTGAAAATGCATCTCAGTTTCTAGCTTAAACTGCAGAAAGTGAATTGTAGAATTTGACACGCAGCACCTGTGGCGCTCGAATTAGACTTACCCATATAATCAGTACATAAAATTGACACATGGCACATCATGTCAGGATCAGAAGGCAAAATATGTCGTAACAAATGTGTAAAATTTGTTTATGACATTAATACATTTATGAATAGGTATATTTTTGATAAAAAGTAATTTTCTAGTCTGTCATCATTGTATACTTACTGAGCACCCAACAGCACTTGAATCCTGAAACAGTGATGTTCAGAATTCTAATGAAGAGATTGGAACTGAGGGGGCTAGACCAAGATTTCTTACAGAGACTAAAACTACTGAGGAGGCTAGACAATGATTACTTCTAATGGTACAGCAACCGGGGGGGACATAAGAATTCCTGAGGGGCTAGACTATAATGCTTTCTTAAAGAGGCTTTAACCGCTGAGGGGGCTAACCATGATTACTTAAAGAAACTAGAACTACTGAGGGAGCTAGACTATGACTCCTTAAAGAGATATAGCATCATTTGCATTTTCCTCACTTTGACAGTCATACAAATACACCATATCATATTAAATACTTTCGAGAGATGATGCTCTGATCAAAAACAAGCGACCTAGCGGCCAATATAGCTGTGCTGTTTTTATGTAGAGAATAACTATTTTTGACACATGTTGATGAAGAAGGTAGAAATCTTTGATAGCTCAATGCAGTGGCCAGAAAAAATGGCTAAAATAGCTGCAAAAATACACAATTGAAGATTTCATCATACTTTGGATATATCACATCGGATCATCCCTAAGAACAAAAAAATAAAAATCCCAGATTTCATCATAATTTCAAAAGATCAAATTTAGTTCATCTATAGAAACCTGTATACCAAATTTCAAAGCTGTTAGACCAGCACTTTTTGACAAACACATTTTTTGACCAAAAATGGAAAAAATTGCCCCCAAAATACAAAATTGCATATTTCATCATAATTTCCATAAATATCATTTAGTTCATCTATAGAAACCTGTATACCAAATTTCAAAGCTATCAGATGATTAGTTTTGGAAAGACACATTTTTTGACCAAAAATGGCAAAAGTTGCCCCAAAAATACAAAATTACAGATTTCATCAGAAATTCAATATATGTTACTTAGCTCATCCGTAGAAATCTGTATACCAAATTTCAAAGCTATCGAACCAGTACTTTTTTAGAAAGACATTTTTTGACCAAAAATGGAAAAAATTGCCCCAAAATTACAAAATTGCAATTTTCATCATAATTTCAACAAATATTTTTAAGGGGATCTGTAGGAACCTGTATACCAAATTGCAAATAAGGCATCAGATGAGTGGTTTTGGAAATACACATTTTTTGACCAAAAATGGCTGAAATTGCTCCAAAAATACACCATTGTAGATTTCATCATAATTTCATCTGATTATCTTAAATATCGTTTAAATCATCAGTAGGAACCTGTATACCAGAGTAGTTTTGGAAATACACATGGCAAAAATTGCCCCAAAAATACAAAATTACAGATTTCATGAGAAATTCAATATATATTATTTGGTTCATCAATACAAACCTGTATACCAAATTTCAAAACTATAAGATGAGTACTTGATCAAATTTAGTTCATCTATAGAAACCTGTATACCAAATTTCAAAGCTGTTAGACCAGCACGTTTTGACAAACACATTTTTTGACCACAAATGGAAAAAATTGCCCCAAAATACAAAATTGCAGATTTCATCATAATTTCCATAAATATCATTTAGTTCATCTATAGAAACCTTTATACCAAATTTCAAAGCTATCAGATGATTAGTTTTGGAAAGACACATTTTTTGACCAAAAATGGCAAAAATTGCCCCAAAAATACAAAATTACAGATTTCATCAGAAATTCAATATATTACTTAGCTCATCCGTAGAAATCTGTATACCAAATTTCAAAGCTATCAAACCAGTACTTTTTTAGAAACACATTTTTTGACCAAAAATGCATTTTTCATCATAATTTCAACAAATATTTTTAAGGTGATCTGTAGGAACCTGTATACCAAATTGCAAATAAGGCATCAGATGAGTAGTTTTGGAAATACACATTTTTTGACCAAAAATGGCAAAAATCGCTCCAAAAATACACAATTGTAGATATCATCATAATTTCATCTGATTATCTTAAATATCGTTTAAATCATCAGTAGGAACCTGTATACCAGAGTAGTTTTGGAAATACACATGGCAAAAATTGCCCCAAAAATACAAAATTACAGATTTCATCAGAAATTCAATATATATTATTTAGTTCATCAATACAAACCTGTATACCAAATTTCAAAACTATAAGATGAGTACTTTTTGAGAAACACATTTTTTGACCAAAAATGGCAAAAATTGCCTTAAAAATGCAAATTTGCATATTTCTGCACAATTTGAACAAATCTGAAATAGATTATCCCTAGGGACATATGTACCAAATATCAAAGCCATCTGACTGTTAGTTTTGAAGAAGATTTTTAAAATTTTTTTTACCAAAAATAACAAAAATTGCCTTAAAAATACAAATATGAAAATTTCACCACAATTTGAACACATCTGACTGAAGTCACCCTAAGTAAACTGCATATCAAATTTCACAGCAATCGGACAAGCGGTTTCAGCGAAGTAGATTGTTTTACCAAAAACACCAAAAAATGCCCCAAAAATACAAATATGCAAATTTCACCACGATTTGAATAAACTTAAATGAGGTTACCCCAAGTGAACTGCATATAAAATTTCAAAGCAATCCAACTTGCCGTTTCAGAGGAGAAGGCAATTGTGGACGGACGGCGGACGATGACAGAAAATCAACCTATTTGATAAGCTCCGCGTCGCTGACAGTGGAGCTAATAAAAAAGCTGGTACCCAAAAAGTACATGTACAAATTGTGTCATCATTTGCATACATTTTAATACAGTATATAAGAATGTCTACAAAATTTGTCGGATACAATACAAAAAAGTACCCAGTCAGTAATTCCTCTAACAAGCTCTGAGTTATTGGCCATGAAGGTAATAAAAATGGATACAATTAAATAAATAATCAAATTATCTTGAAAATTGCCAATTACTTCCAATTTCTATCATTCTTCAGATTAACTTATTCTTACAGCATTAGAACCACAGCTTGATACATTAAAATAAAGCAAAGTAAGTCTGTATTATAATCATATCCCAATGGGGATGTTGATCATAAAGTACAAGAAAGATTTTGCAAAATTAACAACTATATATATGTGTGTGTGTGTGTGTGTGTGTGTGTGTGAATGTCTCTATACGAAGATATTTACATGTTCAACAATATTTTACTTTTTTTTCAGTTTTTGTCTGAGCTTAAAACATATATGTATTTTCCCAATTCACATAACAATATCTGTTCTTGAAAATTGTTTTTAAGGTCTTTGTCTCTGAATGCATTTTTACAAATGTTAAGTTTACTGAAAAAATCATGCCTAATGACTGTGTAGCCTTTGTTATGGCAATTGGGCATTCTCTGTCTATAACATTAATGTTTCTATATCTACCTGTTTCTATACGTAATATGTGTGCACCAATACGAACTTACACAGGGCTGATCTATGATCTGGATTTTTTTATGACATAAAGATAGCTTTCGAGAGAGAAATCTTTTTTCCACTCTCTGTATGTGTGGAGTTTATTTTTATGGTGCCCCTGCCTGGTATCATCATTTATCAATTCAAATGTACATTTTTCAAATAACTGTTTAACTTTTTCATGAAAATCTGTTTTAAACTGTTTGTCATTTTCCATTTTTACATTCATAGCACGTCCAATATTCAACCTGTTGCCGGAAGCCTTTATGTCATTTGCTGTGCTTTTGAACCTTTGAAAGTGATTTCAATTGTTAATGCGTATGCATCCATCAGAGATCGCAATTCACTGTAATATATGTTTGTGCATTTTGCTGTAAAGGTCATATACCTTAAAAAGGGCTTCTCGGACAACATGGACAGGATATAGTCAGGCTCTTGAAACTCAAGTGATAGACATACCAGTGATATTGAAGTCAAGTCTAAAATCTCCGGTGTTTGATTGTTATTAAAAGCATTATAACATGCATTGATAACATCTGTCCACAAATGATAAAATTTAGTTTCATCCAGCAGACAAGCAGTTGTAAACTCATTCATTTGAAGACAAAAATGTTTCAAGCTTGAGTGCTGTAACAAAGCTATTACAAGGTTGTCAACATTAGAGTACAGTGCACTGTAATCAGTGTGATCCATCAGCTGAAATGTAAGAGATTCTAAATATTTAATCTTTGTAATTAAAGAAATGCAGGAAGATATATACATGGTATCAATGTCCAATTTAAAATCACGTAAATGTCTACTTGCATTCAAAGATGAGACGAGCTGATCAGCCCTTGTCATCAAGTCTACCCTGTTGTTAATTTCGATTGACTTTAAACTTGAGCTAACAGACTTTAATGCAGGTAGAAATTTATTATTCATCTGGCTCTGTGAGAGATATGGTAATGTGAAACAGAAGGAACTTGTTTGTTTACAGTGTCGTATAAACTCACAGATATTACTGCTTGTACGCTCAGAAGGTAGATAAAAAAAGTCAGACGTTAATATACCAACATGTTTTGGCCCATTGTCTATAAAATCTGTCAATGGGCATATCAACAGCTCATGCAGTTGATTTGATTCTTGACGATAATCATCTTCCCCTTGCAAATACAATTCAAAAAAATCCAGGAATTGATTGTCATTAACACTTTGGAACAAATTTGCTAGAGCAACATTATATTTGTCAATGCTTAAATCATACACACATACTGTTAACATTAAGGCATCCAAACACCAGCCTGTACTAAGTGCCCTTGCTAAAGAATCCATAGCCTGTATGCAGATATTGTGACATTCCAAAAGCTGTAAGCATATGCGATTATCAGCAAGCTCCCTAGTTATCGTACATGTGTAATCTGCATAACCACTGCAGTCACATTCAAATGTCTCTGTATCATCATGATAAATTATGACATGACCAGGTTTTCCAATTTGCTGTTTACGCTTTTTCTGACATTTAAAAAGGGTTAATATTTTCCTAGACATAGACTCATCTACATCACCAAGACATCCTATTTGTCTTCCTGCAAGCAAACTGGAATAATATTCATTATACCGCACGAAGATTGAGTAATGACCAGAAATCTTGCCATGTGATAAAATAAGAAGATCCGGCATATATTCTATCAAGTTTTCCAAAGCAAGGCCCGCTTCGTGGAGAAATGCACAAATAAATCGAAAATACTCTGACAGCCTCCTGGATATACCATGTTCTGAAATAAACCGATATATATTTACCATTTCATTACCCAGCACTGGCAGAACAAATTTTGCTCTATTCCTCTGAATACCAGCCACAAAAAGACCAACTTGTTTTTCGTGCACTGCAATGTAGGCAAAAATTGATTCCATGTCATTGACATTTTCATTCACATTATTACAAAAATGAAGAGCAGTGAAATACTCCAGCCATGTTTTATGGTAGAAAAAGCACAGCTTTTTAGGTTTGATATTTGAAACACCTGTATCCCTCACTAACAGTCCAAGGGAAAGTAAGGTGGATGGCACATCCCTTTCATTTAGTATCATGTTCATCTTAAACAAAGCTTTATAAGCCAAAGATGCCAAACTGTTCACATCATTTTGTACATTCTTTGGTATTTCACCACTGAGCATTTCTATGCCATGTTTACAACAATACCTTTTTAATATGCACTCTAAAATTTCAGAGTAAGTGTTTGTCATATTGGTTGGAATGCGCTGTTTATCTTGCCAGACTAAGCAAAGAAATGCTAGATGTAAAGGATTGCAAAGCAAATCGTGCTGAATGTAAAAATCTTCAACATGTTCTTGTGAATCCCTCTTAACTTTCACAGGGCTAAGTTGAAAATGCTCACCTAGATCTCCTTTTTGGATAAATTTACCATCATCATCATCATCACCATTGATATCATCATCATTATTATCATCACTACTATCCTCCTTGTAATTTTTCCAGTAGGGTGACGGTGACCTATCTAGTGGTACTTGATCAAGTTTTAACTCAGAAATAAGACTTTGAGCTTTGCTTTCATTATTAAAGTATTTTTGTATGTATTTCATTGCATCTTGTGAACTAAATCCATCAACCATCAACTGCAAATCACTTTCCTGGAGGATGCTGTCACACTCATGAGGTCTAGTGGTTGTGACAACTGTACACCATGAAAACTGCTTTTGCCGTATTGTTTTAATTATGCTTGAATCAACATTTGACCTGAATTTCATTTCATCCAAACCATCGAAGAGAAACAGTACAGAACTTTGATTCTGATTAATAAACTTAACAAGTGCTGATTCTGTGATCTGTGCATCAACAGGAAGTAATTGATCAAATATAATTCTTTCAAGTTGGTGAGAAATTTCACTGACATGTCGCATTTCTAAAAGAAACAACAACTGAAATTGAGGCAGTTCACCACAAGCCCAATCATATGCCAGTTTTCTGAAGAAAGTTGATTTCCCCATACCTGGTGCTCCTTCAATTTTGATTCTTTTATGTGAATAAAGGCTAAAAATATCTTTCTCATTTGTAAGAATTGTACCCTTTTTAAAGAGCTCTCTCTTGTTACTTTCAGTAACCTTCAGTTTTGTGTATATCTCAGTAAGACTACGTGCCACGGTCTCATTCCAGGGGATTGGTTTGAAATTTTGAAAACTCTTCTTGTACTTTTGCATCAGATGCGCCTTGATCCACGAGATACCATCTGAAATGAAAATTTCCCACGATTATGAAAGCATTATCCACAAAGACTGAATGTATCAAGTTGAACATGAATTGTGATAACACTGCACACATATTGTAATATTTTCTCATGGTTTCTTATGAAAACAGGGCTTTTCCAACTCATAAGTTTTTAAGGGGTAACTTTTGATTGATTTGTATCAGAAATCTAGAGTTAATTGCATGAGGAAAACATGGTACAATAAAGTAAAAGCATTTATATAAATATATATTCAAACTCTATGGTAGGCAGAGCTTGCTATACCTCTTTTCCCTTCTTTACCTGTACTAATAAAAATAAAATCAACCCGCTAGATAAGAAAAGTACCAAAAAGTACTCAAAACTTAAGTGTGACCTTGCATGTATTCCAATGTGGCAATTCAGAACAATAAAACTATTCATAATATGGATCATTTACAATATTTTCTGAACCAGCTGAATTTTAAAACAAAATCTGAAAATTACGGAGTGGAAAATTTTGAAACTTTTACATGTATGGTTAGGCAAGATATCACAACTCTTACACTAGACATAATGTTGCAGCCTGTCCCCATGCACAAGTCTTTTTCAAAACTACCTGTCCAAGGTATTTAATTAGTTTGTATAGTATGGTAAATAACTGTCTGGACACTGCCATGAAACATTGTCCGACAAGATTTATTCGTAAAGTAACAAGGTTGCCCTCTGAATATATTTCTATGTGTTTCCATGGCATATATTGCTATATAAGATGATACTACGTCACTCTTTTCTGAGTTGAACACTTCCTCTATATCCTAGCCGATAGCTTCTCCCATTTAGTAAACTACAAGTAGGCATTAGGATTCAGGAAATATCATCGTATCAATTGATGTTCACTTGATAGGTCTAAAATTAATCTGTACAAGTCTGCCATTGAGCTCAGTGGAGTCATCCTAGAATTCATACACACTAGTCCAGTAAAATACAGTTAGAACAAACACAAATTGCAATATAATTGTACATTTAATACATTTTGAAAGATTAGTTTTGTTTACTGTGATTTTCAGAATAGCTATCCATGGCTATTATTAGAACTCCATAGTCACAGCATGTAGACAATTATTTGTGGTGTCTTTTGATTCGCTTATAGTTTGTATCATTGCACAACTTATATTTTAAGTAGTATGAGAGGGTTAAATGTCATATATCAAGCTTCAAATTACTTTTGTAGTTTTTTCCTCATACTTTAAACACATGTTCTACCATTGTCATCTTACCTGAAAGCATGCCAGGATGGTTAATTCTGACTTTTTCCACAAGGTCGATCCTCTTGATTTTAGTTAGTAAATCAATCAGGTATGAAGCATCTCTCCAACTCAATAATCTCTGATCTTCTAGTATTTGAAACAGATCCATGCAGTTCTGCACCTTTTCCCTCATTGACTTCCATATTTTTCCTTTGCATAGGAACACTAATTGTTGGAATTCATCTGCAATTGTAGATTTCAGAATACGAAAGGCATAACACCACATGTACCGGTATTAAGTTTCACACTAATTGTAAAAATCTTTGCCTGCCATACTAAGTAAAAGGGAGTCAAATCTGAGCATTATGCAAAGTTATGCCAATGCCACTAATGGCATATCAGCATTAATAACGTTAAGACATTATTGTAACTTTACCTGCTACGATTACACTTAAATTTATATGGTGAACTTCTCCTGCTTATTGAAAAAAAACCAAGTAATGTTAAACCTGGTTTAATGTGTTAATGGCAAATTCAACGAGCCTCAGGCTGGTCATTTTCAAGGTTAGTGAATACTGCTAATCTAAAAGATACACTTTAATTTCCTCTTTCCTGAACACTGCTGTTTTTTTAGATAGGAAAACAAGCTAAAAATTTGCATATGCAAATTTCATGATCATTCATAAGAAAAGTACACTAAATTATCCCTGAAAACTTATCTACTAAATTCGCTTTTCGTTGCACTTTTTCAAAGAAGCATTTTAGAAGAACATTTAGCAAATGAGGAAAATCTAAAAATATAAATAAACTTATTTTAATTTATTCATAGCTTAAGCTTATTAGCGAATCCCCAAGAAGCTACTTATTAACTTTTGAACATGTACAACAGGTACAAATGTTGTTTTACAAATTTGAGTAAACTGGCCAAAAAAATTTACAAACAAATATCATATTATTATTTGAATAAAACTGAATGAGGTCATCACTTGAAAATTTAATGTTGTTAATTTACAAATTATATGCTTATTTTGTCATAAGGTAATGAGGTATCTATTACAAGCTGCACGTTGAATTTCAAAACTGTATGACCAGTGGTTTTGAGTGAGCAATGTTTTGACCAAAAGTGAGAATATTTATCAACATTATTTGCATATATATATTTCGTCATTATTTAAATAAAACTGAAAGCGGCCATCCCTAGAAACTCAACAAACCCAGTTTGATATTTCATAAACAATTTCAAAGATGATTTATGAAAAACTCACTCTAAAACGAGAAAAATATGAAATATGCTAATATTCTGCTAATTAATGTTCATACACCTTTATGAGGGCTTCTAATCTCTGCATAGAGACGTAGCATGTCGTGGATAATAATAAGCTAGCTAGAAAGTCTGACCAATAGCCACACTAATCTGTACAGCAGGAACATTTAAATATTCCGGACTGGATTTTCTTTCTTTTCCGTACGTGCCAAGTTTATTCCATAAACATGGTGGATATGTCAGATTTTGAGAGAACTGTCCGGCAAAAGATACAACTTTCCGTACAGCAGTGAAAAGATTCATAATCTACCACAACTGTGACAGTCGCGTCTGTAAAGCTGACAGCCATAGGGGTAGGCATCTTGAATGGTTGATTCACATCTGTTTCATGTAGAACCACGGGCACTCTGTTGTTCTGAATTGATAGTCTGAATAAACTAAGCTGCTTATATGTAAATACGAATTTTGATGATAATTGTGTAAGAAATTTATAACAGAATGCTGTTCAGATTGAAATGCCTACTTAGCTACAAAACCAGATCAAGGTCGGACGTGTCTACG
>LD354928.1:0-16379 GCA_001465055.1 Ptychodera flava
TCGATCTCCGAGCATACAAATCGTAATGCATCATGGGTACTTTGACGTGCCGTGTACTGTCACATAATCCCAGGTTTGGTTACTTATAAGCTTGTAAGTAAAATGAATAAATGTAAAAGGAAACTTTGAAATGCGTAGCAAGACTCGCCTGAGCAAATTTACTAATTGCATTTTGTCCCGTAAAACTTTATGCGCACTGGTTGTTAGATTGTTCTGATTCGTTTTGACTAGTACTTGCTGCGCATACGTTATTCTTATATCATTAGAAGATTGAATACTGTCAAAATGGACAGTAAATTGGTTACAATTTACACTATGCAAATCTCCAACTACTTTAGCACTAACTCACGGGTGGAATGTGTTGCTTTGCTACACAAGGAAGAAAAGATTTGTACTTAATAACTTTTCAAGTGAATTTTCCAAGGAAAAACTGTGTAAATTCAATTTCACCTAAACTTGAGCCAATGCACATGAAGAGCTGCCGACTAAATCACAGAAGAACATTTAATCAACATCTGGTTATTTATGTCTAAAAATATTATTTCTCACAAGCTTTTTTAAGTTTACCCAAGGTAGGCCTGACCAAAACATCGAAACCATCAACAATTTGACAGTCCCTTGTGTTGTATGAGCGCGTTCAGCAAGAACCGCAGAGGTTCTATAACATAAGAAATCTTTCAAATAGTACCGCGTAAAAGTATACATTGAACATTAACACTATTAATATTCTTCTTTTTTCCGTCATATTTGTATTCTGATATCGATGCTTGGAAGTAATGACGACTTCAAGTCTCGAGAATATCTTCATTACAAGGTATTTTACTGCGTATCAGCACCAGCCCCTCTTTCCACAAGGAACGATGCCACTTCTGCACAGTCTCCGTCTAGAGAAAGTTCAAGTGGCGTTTTACCAGCCTGTCAATAAAATACATCCATTTAAATAACAATAATGCGAGTAAAGGTTTATACCTTGTTACAGACTTGTATAAAGTTCTCTTTGATTTTCATGTCACGTTGATTTTAAGCAACATTTAAAGCTAAAAACTTGAAAATTATGTAATAATGTAAAAAGTTATAGAACATTGAGTAAATATATAATTATTGCACCAAGCTAAATGTGACACTGAGGGAACGAGTATCTGATAAAGCGTACCGAAATGATTGTGTTTGGGTGTCGACTATATCATCGTCGAAGTATGGTGAAAGTTATGCTTTAAGCGACTCAACATAATGTTTACGTGTTGGGCTTGACTTTATTCAATATACTGCTGCAAAACATCTTTTGTCAAAACGGAACAGCACAATTACTGGCGCATCCAGTGACCAGGAGTCTTCATTGTTTAGTATGAAACTTTTCAAATGAAAATTCTTCCTTATCCTTTCTGATTTTCTGTCGTTTCATATAAAAATAATTCTTCTATGGTATGATATGGAAAACTGCATGGTAATCGTAAAAAACACAAAAATATGCTCAATATTATCGGCCCTTTAAAAGTCCTTTATTACACGTCGACTAATGCACAGACATGCATAAATAACATAATGGTCCCGTCTCTTCACTCAGTGATGTCAGAGGACTTTTTAACACGTCCTATCTACTTCTCTGGAAAGAAAGACGCAAGTTGGCCCGTTTAATTCCATCGTATGATTAATCGACGAGAAGGCATTCGGGCTCTAAAATAGTTCAATAAAGACAAACACGTTGCTAAAAACCACACTTTCATCTAGGAATCTTGCTGTATGGACTATGGAACTTACCTTATTCAGAGCATTCATATAGGCTCCCTTGTCTATCAGAAAACTAGCTACTGTTACATTGTTATTCCGTGCAGCAATATGGAGCGGTGTTTCTTTCATCTGCAAGACAAGAATTGATAATTTGATTCCACATTCTTTTGATTAACTTTAGATCACCGTAAGTGTAACGACCAAATTTCTTCTGAGAGCAATGTTTCCTGATACAAGAATTATTTAACTCTTTTTGTGCATATCTTAACTCAGTTAAGTTAAAAATAAGTAGTGACAAGTTACAACTACATTTCCATAATCAGTGTAGATACCAATATACCTTTTTGTCTGAAATATTCACGTCGGCATCAGCATCACACAATATCTTGACTATATCAGCTGCTTTCTGTGTTTTGTTTCCGGCAACCAAATGAAGTGGTGTTTGACCTGCCTATGACAGCAAAGAAAAACGAACAACAAAGGAATCGGTGTTAATGAATTTGTTTTTAGTTTAAATCGAGTAATTAAAATGTTATGCTTTGCTAAATGTCAAATTTAACAGCTTTGAGAAAATGACAGAAAATTTTTGGCCATGTGCATGTTGATGGAAGTATAAAATGTGATTTTTGACTGTAGATTTCCATACTTGGTGAATGAGATTTATTGAAGCAAAATTATTTCGTTTGTTACTACACATTACCGTGTAGCGTTTGTCTGCAAGCTAATAACGACTATTCATCCCAATAGCTATCTTAAGCATTTGACTGATAATTAATGTTAAGCAATAAATATGTTCTACAATGTATTAATCATAACAACGGGCCCTCAACATAGCTGGCAAAGATAAACATTGTAAAACAAAATTACATACTCCTTGAGCCAACTTTTTCTTGAAACTTGTTTTAATATGCATATTTAGTTATGGATGGCTTTGAACTTTAGACACTTTGAAAAAAGTGACTGACTGATTGTCATTTAGACTTTAATGTGTAAAGGCATGCAAAAGTTAGACTGCGTCATACGAGGTTCTGTACCCCTGATTTATTCATTCACAATGAAAAAACTGTGCAACTGAGCTCCAATAGAGGACAATTGTTGACAAAAATCCTCTCCAGATTCAATCATCCAAGCTAGAGACAATAAAATTATATCAGTTATAGCTATTCAAAAAGGGACCCTTTTTCTCGATCCCTTTGAATTCAATCAGTCATTTTCAACATGTTGAACCAAAAGAAAGACAGACACAGGTTGGACAAAGCCCCAAAGGCAGAAAATAGGGAGTTAATATTATTAAAGCTAATCTTCATTTTTAGGAAGTTCAGATGTCAGCGTCCTTACTGAAATACTGGCAAATAGATCATCAGTTTGTCTAACCTTGTTCTTCAGGTTTGTATCAGCTTTAGCTTCAACCAATAATGTGACACTTTGAACACAGTCTTGCCCTGACGCCGCAAAGTGCAATGGTGCGAATCCATACTGCAATGAAAAGGCAAAAGAAAAAGAGAAGTTAATCGACGGAGTTTTTGTTCGGCGTATAATCATCTATGTCGGAGAAGCAAGATCATATACGATTGGTTTATCCACTTTTGGCCCTGTACCGAAAATCACACCTCCCTTTGACAAATCGTGTAAAACCATTAAGCTCTGCTCGTAAGTTCTTTTGATCACGATGTTTGATGTTGCAATGCTCTGTTTTAGTCTGCTTTAGTTGTTTTGGTGTCTTCCCACACTGTAAAGTTAAGTGTTAAAGGATAGAACACCGATTAAACGCCTTTTTGTAACACTTTTTGAACGCGTCTAGACGTTCAGAAATTTAACACTACGTGTTCAACCAACGTTCAATTTTGAACACACGTGTGCAGATTTTGAACGCAACGTGTTCATCAGATATAATATTGAACACCATGGTGTTCCATATCTGAACACACGTTGCACATGAAATGTGTTCAAAAAATTGAACGTATTTACGCGTTCAAAGGGCTGTAACACTTTTTGAACGCATGGACGCCGTTCAACGATAAGTGTGTTAAAGGCTAGAACACATGATGCGCGCTTGTTGAACACCTTTAATTTTGGGCGTTCAGGGGGTGTTCAAGCCTTGGAATAACATTACAGACCACTGATATTCAATAAAATTATTTTATTCTAAAAATACACAAAGCATTTCTAGAGTAAAATACAATTACTGTAAAATTACTGTAAAAGTTTGTCAGAGGAAAATACCAACGGTGTTAACACCCTCCTATCAAAAACATAAGCATTAAAAATCACCAAAAAATGTAGATCGTTTTAAAAAATATGAACAAAGTAATGACATAACAGGTTTTTCTTAAATATTGGGGATTACGTTTTAAGGTTTATACTTGTTTAAAATGTACAAAAACTCAACTAAAAAGCTCAAAATTTAGCTTACTTACTGTGTTGAAAACACGTGTATGTATGGAATGCATACTTCATTGTTGTAAGATGGTTTCTTAAAGGCATTTCCTCTTGTATAGACAATTGTAAATTTTGAAGAAAAAGAAAGTTAGTCAAGGCTTCTCTAGTGCACATGATACATAGTTGTCCACATTAAAGTAAACACAACATGTAAAGTTGTCAAAGTGTCACAGTAAGGCACAACATGCAGAAAGTGGGGAAAGTTTTTCCCTGTTAGGGTAAAACCTATTTCCTTGTCCAACAAAGTCCTTCATGAACAAAAAGCTTTGTTTGTTTGTAATATCTTTAAATAAACAATGACATAAATCGGTGACATTTCAAAAATCTACTTCTCAGAAATTAAAAACATATTCGTTAAGACCTTTCAGATTCTGGTGTACCTTGCTATTAATTTTTTATACAAATGTTTTTACCTAAAGTGATAAAAATCACCCTTAAAATAAAAAAAATGTAGATTGCATCATAATGTGAATATATCACATTCTGGTAATCCCTCATATCTTAAAATGTCTGAAATGTCTTTAATGTCTTAAAAATACAAAGTTTCAAATTTCTGCATAATTTGAACAATCTGAAAAAGGCTATCAGTAGAGATCTATGTCCTAAATATAAAGCTGTTCAATAAGCAGTTTTGAAAAAGATTTTTAAAGAACTTTTGACCAAAATTGACGAAAATTGCCATGAAATATAAAAAATTGAATATTTCATCACAACTAGCACAAATTTGACTAGGGTCATTCTTAGGGACATGTTTACCAAATATTGAAGACGTCAGTAAAAGAGAAGAAGATTTTTGCCAAAAATAGCAAAATTAGCCTCAAAAATATAAATTCGCATAGTTCATCATAATTTGAACATATGTGATTAGGGTAATCCCTGGGGACCTGTAATCCAAATATTAAAGGATTTGTACATGCTATTTTTAAAGAAAAACCTTGGGATGTACAAATTTGAGGACAATGCTACACATCCACCTATTTAGCTGACGGCAAAGCTAAAAACCAGTTGCTAAGAACAAGAGACGTGTTAAGGTACAATACAAAATTCTCTAAGGTTTGGTAGCATGCTATGATCAACTAAATTTTATAAGGGTATAAGCTTCCAAAGACGTGAAGTATCCTTTATCAGACGCAAGGGGGAATGAAAAATTGAAGCAGAAAGTGACAGAATATTCAGAGTGAAAATTTCCGAAAATTCAGTAATTAAGAGTGGACATTTTTACTCTGAATTTTCCGTCGCTTTCAGCTTTAATTTTTCATTCCACCCTTGTATCTGATAAAGGAGACTACACGTCTGTGAAAGCTTATTCTCCAGCAACATGTAGTTGATCATAGCATGCTACCAAAGCTTAGATAATTCAGAAAAAAAAATACAGAAACTTATCAAAATTCAGTTACTGACCCTTTGAAGTTTAAATCTACATTAGAGATAAACTGAGGTTCTCAAGCTTGTTTCCAGACAGCTACCTGTACACTGATCTTCTTCATTATCTGTACCACGTGCACCAGCTTCTGTAACAACTCTTCGATTTTCAGTTAAATCCAACTTTTTACATCCTGAAAATGATGCAACAATAGGTAATATGGCGAGATGAGACTTTAAATGAAAGACAAGAGACTGATTAGGTTATGGAAAAGGGGAGACTTTCATATACAGTGCCTCTTTTCAATACTGTTACAAAATATTGGTTTCTTCTTGTCATCAATTGATGAAAATAAAAAAGCCAAACTCTCATATGCTGAAACAATACATTGTATACTCTACGATGTTTAACTGATTTTTTACATGCGATTGTCTCTACTAAAAGACATCAGCTGTGATTACGCTGCGGTACTATGCAAGGCGTATCGATCGCGCTCAGGTCAAGGGTTATCGCTTAAGTTGGTGTTACGATGACCCTTGACCCGAGTGAGATCGATCGATAGGCCATGGCCAAAAGTACCTCGCGTATCACAGCTTGTTGGTATACCAGCCACTGAAAAAAAAGGTTTCTTCACGTAGTTAAGCTATTTCAAAGTACAATACGATTAATTTCGAAGGATATTAATACAGATGCTTCAAAATCTAATACCTTTTACTATTTTGGAGAGAAAACTTACCCTTTCTGGTCATGTTTCCGCACGATCACGACTTCAGGGTGCGCTTACAAGAAAAATGTCGCAACTTCCGTTTTGATGCATCATGGGAAAGGAAAAAGCACCAAACTTGAACACCAAGTGTTTAGAAGTAGAACGCCTCTTGTACGCCGATGTTAAAATTAAAACGTTCATGATAGTTTTCTGATTTTATTTTCAAATTTTCAAAATTTCAACACGTAATAAACGTGTAAAATTATTTTGTATACTTTCTTTTTTAGAAAAAACATGCTTTCAGCAATTGTAGACCGGAAATATTTTTCACTTAGTGGGAAATTCATCACACCAAAATCCGTGTATGTTTGCCGGACAGCGAGGCAGTAGTAAATTGAATATAGCCATTGTAAAGTAAAAAACACAAAAGACTGTTAATTGTTTCACAGTATTGTAAAATTTCTGTGATGTTGAGTTTTTGAACACTTGGAGGAGATGGTTGTTAACACATAGTGTTCAGGTTTAGAACACCATTGTTAATAATATGAACAGTAGTGTTAACAATATGAACACTAGCCGTTCAAATTTGAACACCGACACGTACATTTTGAACGCGTAAAGACGCTTCTAGCGTCCGCTATTTTTACAGTGCAGTTGCAAGCCATTTCTACACATTCTGCTACCGTCGCCTCCAACATAATCGAATTCCACAATGTCGAAACGTAGCTACAACTCGATGGGGACTGATTTTATGCCGAGGAACACTTTTCAAATTTATAAGTAATCATCAAAACGTTTCATCTGATCATAAAGGACGTATCGCATCACAAAAAAGGCCCCGGAACAGTTGTCACAATGGATTTTGCAGGATAGACTGTCTTATAGTGTTCTTCCAACACAAACATTTGAGAACCTACTCGCATGCCCATAATTTTTCCATCATGGATGCATTCTGAATTTGTATTCCATGTTTCAGAAAAGGGACAGTAATATCACTGTCGGTTTGCCCTGATATGATGTTGTGAGTATGGTAAATGATTATTATAAAAAATTACATTTGAATGGTAATAAATGAAACGAATTAATCAAGTGCAGAAACAAAACCGAAAATGATATGATATACGTAAACACTTTTGGAAATGCTGTAAATGACAGTAAAGAGCACGAAAAGTTATGTCAACTTTTTCCTGTGAAGTACAATCCTTTATATCTTTGCTTTTTAGCTCCGCTGTCAGCGACGCGGAGCTTATCAAATAAGCTGATTCTCCGTCGTCGTCCGTCGTTGTCGTCCGTCGTCGTCGTCCGTCAACAATTGCCTTCTTGTCTGAAACCGCAAGTCCGATTGCTTTGAAATTTGATATGCAGTTCACTTGGGGTGACCTCACCTAAGTTTGTTCAAATCGTGGTGAAATTTGCATATTTGTATTTTTGGGGCATTTTTTTGTGTTTTTGGTAAAAAAATCTTCTTCTCTCAAACCGCTTGTCCGATTGCTTTGAAATTTGATATGCAGTTTACTTAGGGTGACTTCAGTCAGATTTGTTCAAATCATGGTGAAATTTGCATATTTGTATTTCTAAGGCAATTTTTGTCATTTTTGGTAAAAAAATCTTTAAAAATCTTCTTCTTTAAAACTACCGGTCAGATAGCTTTGATATTTGGTACATATGTCCCTAGGGATGATCAATTTCAGATTTGTTCAAATTGTGCAGAAATATGTAAATTTTCATTTTTAAGGCAATTTTTGCCATTTTTGGTCAAAAAATGTATTTCTCAAAAAGTACTGGTCTGATAGTTTTGAAATTTGGTATACAGGTTTCTATAGATGAACTATGTAATATATTGAATTTCTGATAAAATCTGTAATTTTGTATTTTTGGGGCAATTTTTGCCATTTTTGGTCAAAAAATGTGTATTTCCAAAACTAATCATCTGACAGCTTTGCAAGTTGGTATACAGGTTCCAACAGATCACCTCAATGATATTTATTGAAATTATGATGAAATCTGCAATTTTGTAATTTTGGGGCAATTTTTGCCATTTTTGGTCAAAAAATGTGTTTATCAAAAAGTACTGGTCTGATAGCTTTGAAATGTGGTATACAGGTTTCTATAGATGAACTAAATGATATTTATTGAAATAATGATGAAATCTGCAATTTTGAATTTTTGGGGTAATTTTTCCCATTTTGGGTCAAAAAATGTGTTTCTCAAAAAGTACTGGTGTAACAGCTTTGAAATTTGGTATACAGGTTTCTATAGATGGACTAAATTTGATCTTTTAGAATTATGATGAAATCTGCAATTTTTATTTTTGAGGGCAATCGTTGCCATTTTTGGTCAGAAAATTTTATTCTCACAAATCTGCTCATCAGATAGCTTTGGTTGACATGTTCTTAGGGATGATCCAATGTGATATATTCAAAGTATGATGAAATCTTCAATGTGTATTTTTGCAGCTTATTTTAGCCACTTTTCTCTGGCCACTGCATTGAGCTATCAAAGATTTTCCACCTTCTTCATCAACATGTGTCAAAAACAGTTATTCTCTACATCGCTAGGTCGCTTGTTTATATTTTACATATGATAAAGATCATACCGAATCTGTTTCGTTGACCTTTCCTCCCTTGTTCAGTAAATATTTCTGAATTTCAACATTGTCCATCAGGGCAGCAATATGAAATGGGGTCATACCATTCTGTAATAGTACAAAGATATAAAAATATCTCTAGAATTAGACTATATTTCGTAAAAATGTATGCTTGTAAATTGATTACTTCATTTGCAAGGTAAGTTGAAAGTCAGGCACTCATTTATTTATTTTAATAAATAATGAAAATATGACTTACATTTAGCAACATAAATATATCTTGTAAACAAATATGAAGTAACCAGACAAATGTAGAAACCATTATCAAATCACAAGCCATGCAAAGATAATCGCGAGATATGACCAAAGCATGTGTTACACATAATTTGCATAAATTTACGTATATGAATATTCCGCTATCTTAAGTTTTTTGATGCTCTCATCATATACATGTATAATTGCATTGCCATATTTTATTATATAATTTTATTTTATTGAAGTTCGGATGGGATGTAATAGTGACCAGCGTCTACCCTCAACTTTTACAGAACGACACAAAACACGTTAAATTTACAGCAATACTCGAAATCAAATACACCTTTCTTCATGTGTTTTCTGACGAATCTAGGCATTATTTAAAATATCTGACCTATTAGGATGTTACTCAAGCTAATGTTTTCCCCATGAATGTCATATCATTAAATAAGTAAAAGAATTTTTAACAGTGATTGACAACAGCTTGCAGTTTGAAAGAAAAGCCTCTTCAGGAGATTTGAACTCGCCAACTTGTTAGTATTCAAATCATAGGAACTTTGAAAATATTTTTGCTAAGAGAACATTCATTCAATTGTCTTAATCAATCAAATTGGAGCAAATTACTAATTCAATGTGTTTTCACAGCCTTTAACCGGTAAGAATGATCACTACTGCCATGGACCAGGGATATATACAATTGCCATTTCATTTTAGTAGGATGATTGTCGCCAAATATCGGTCAGACAGCAAAGCCCTCATTTGCATAGACACTATCAACTAAGCCACGTCCGTTAACTTTTGAATACACTGTAATGCAGGCGATTCGGAGCACTTTTTCCGGCGAAAAAATAACGTAAAACATGAGCTCAAAATAAATGAAAATTACCACATTTATAAAATTCATGTTGAACTATGCCGTCCGGTGATTTTATTCCATATTTTATTTAGTTATTTTGTAAAATGAAGTCAAAGTGAGCCCTTGCTGTGACACAAATCCACCGGGCCGCTTCTGAGCATTTACTGCAAAACCAGAAAGATAGAAGAACTCAGAATTGACGGAGAGGTAGTTCCATATACGTTCCATCGAAATTGACACTTTCTTGATTTTTAAATGCTTAAGTTACAGTTGTTGTCAAAATTAACGATCCGATTTCCCGAGGAACTGAGAGGCTGCGCTGGTTGCCATGCTGACCTGACCCGACTAGCGACCGTGGCAGGAAGGCCATGACCTCTGCTGATTGTTATCATAATGTCAAACGTGACGTCACCCACTGTGTACGCTGAATTCTTTATGCCGAGTTCGAGAATTAGGTACTTTTCAAAAAATTGCCAAATATTCTAGATTCGGTTAGCAATCTCAAAACTTGGCAGAAATATTTTTTATAACCCCAGGCACATATTCATCTAGATTTTAAACATTATAAATCTTGTTACGGCAGGTGTCAAAATTAATGTTCAGGTCGAATTGCAGGGCACTGAAACACACTTGTATCTTACGCTCACAGATATCACTAATTTCAATTTAAAATCGCCTGAAAAATACTGTACAGGCAAGAATACTATAACTAACCCATTGTGTAGCAAAGATAATATGGATTGATCGATTCAAGCAGTCAAAATTGCTGTTTCAAAATGGTACACTCAGACGTGGCAAATTCGCAACTCACTCAGTTGCGAAAAGTAACGGTCTCGACATTCAAATGAAAATTATGTTTAACCACATGTAAATGAGGGCTTGGCTGTTCGACTGATATATGCGTCGAATCGGTTCCGGGGTACCATTGCCGTGTTCATAAATTAGTAAATGTAGTCTTCCCATGAAGCAAGTTTGGGGAACAAAATGACATCCATTCCGTAGCATTAATTATGTGACAATAGGTGCAACAGCATATGAATACTGGCATGATTAATGAACCTACTTACTCAGTGCAAATGAATAAGTGTACTTTTGCAGCACATAATGCACAAGTTAACACGAAACACTACTGAGTTATATACCCTAAGGTGTTAAACGATTAAAGTTTATAAGGGCGGATGTGCAATCATTATTCACATAGCTTTTACTTGGTTTACTGTTCACAGAAATGGACATTCATACACAAAATACTTTAGGAAATGTTTTAGAATAGGTTACATATAGACCTATGATAGATCTTTTCTTCAAGCCTTTTTGAGTAAAACCTTTCAGAAACTGGGTACATTTAAGCTACATCTATTGTCAAAAGTTGGCTTTTCACAATTTCAAAATTCATAGATGTCATACCGAATCATATCTTCCAACGTCTGCTTCTTGTTCCAACAAATATAGTACAGCATTCATCCAGTTGTTTTTTGTGGCAACATGGAGAGGTATATTTCCATCCTGTTGGTGAAAATGATATTCGATTATTATTATATGATATTCAGAACCAACCCTTTTCGTACTGTGTCAAATAAACTACCTTAAAAATGATGGTTGAATGCTTAATGATGTGTTGGAAAGCGAAAGAGGACACGTTAAAATGAACGACATATTTTTATCTTTCAGTAGGCCATGAGAAGCATGAGAGGATGAAGTATGTGATATCCAATGCAGTCAACAGAAAATTAGAAAGCCTCTTTTAAAATCAGGGAAAAATTGTTTTAACCTTACAATATTTATTCAATATCAGTACAAGCGTCCAAATTGTAAGTAACTATACCCTATCCTTAGCATTGATGTCACCACCAGACTTTAGGAGAGACTTTACTCTTGTGATGAAATTTTGTTCCGCCTTTATGTCTTCAGGATGATGTTCTTCCCGCTAAAACGTATCAGACAAAAAGATATTTGATTACATATATATGTAGTCAGATGCGCTGACATATTAAGATATAGTATACTATACATCTTCACATTTAAAAGTACCGTGTGGTGCATAAATTGGCAGACAGTGACTGCCATGAAAAGAAAGAAGAAATGAAAACATGAACACAACTCTTCACACTACCCGTGTATGGGCATACTGTTGACGTATTTGCATCTGATAAAAACCGCAGAATTGTGCGTGATTTTGGACGGGTCTGTCTAAACGACGTCCCAGGCTCCCGTGAGACTTCAATTACTAAAATAGAAAATGAAATGGTCAAGTCTGACCGAGGCTTGATGGATAACATGTTAATGGGGTGAGTGCAAGTAGCTATCATTGAAATTACACATCGTCTTTTGAGGAACATTTTGTATCTTTTTATTTCTGCCACATAATCATTATCCTCTTTGAACGTTGCAATTGCCGTTTAATTGATAAAAAACTATACAAGGTAAAATCACGAGGGAAATAAATGTTAGTTAAATAATCTACCCGGAAGTAGGTACCGTGAGAAAAAATCAGTCCCGCAACGTGTGAAGGCTTGTTAGGAATATTATCATTTCACATGAATGATATGTATGTAGCGCCACACTTTCTTAGAACATTGTTTGCGTTCAACTATCAGCCAGTTGAAGTGTAAATAAAGGATATTCACATAAAACAACAAGGGAACTGTACATTTAAATTTAATATGGTAAACTGCCACTTAATAACATAACATGGTCTTTGTTAACGTTCAGAAAGTGATAAAACCCTCATAGGCTTCAAGAAAATAGAATTGTGCGTACACTTTCATGTATTAAGACTGCTTGAGATGTGGTGACAAACAAAACCTTGCGCGCTCAATCAAAGCGGTGGTAGTAGAACAAAAAAACTGAAATTGATATTTCAAAGAATAATTCTGTGAAATATTCAACTTCGATTTCTCTTTCAGGTAGAACTTTAAGTTTTTGAATCACTATTTTAATACTTCAGATATTCTGTACAAATTATACCCGAAGATAATATCTCGGAACTGTATATCCATACATTCCTTGATTTTAGTCCTGCAAATTGCAAACTTAAGTATTCTGTGGAATGCTGTTAAGTTATGTTATTACTGATGCCGCGTTTGTTCCAAATTTTTGAAAGCTATTTTTGCCCTTGACCATACACACGGGCGATTGCTTTTTACATTGACAGCGGAAATCGGAAGTATCATGAAAACGCAATGTGACAATTGCTACATAAATCATATTCTAACCTCTTCATAGTTAGAAGGATAAATTTTAACGTACTATATGCAAAGTATTCATACTCTTACACAAACAATATCTACATAATAAAGACACATGTGCATAGGTTAACCATTGCCAAGTTGTAAGTTTGCAGACTATATAGCTTTCGACGTCTCCAACATGTCAGAAATTATTGATTTATCGTGACTGAAAGCGTACTATTGCTATATAAAAACCCTTTAAGTTGGATTACAAGGAATAAGAGCATTAATATAATTCGAACAAATCTTCACGATCAGCATGAATTTTCGTGAACTTCAAGCAAAACTGCAAGTCTCAGATAATTACGGCATGTAAGCATTACAAAAATATGCGCCTGGATGGACAATCGGTGTTATCTGAGATTTTTCAGAACTGGCACCTTGCATTATTGGCTTACAAGAGTTTCAGAAAGATGATAACAATGGAACAAACAAACAAACAAACAAACAATAGAACAAACAACCAACATACATGACTAAAACCATGAATCTAAGTAACACCGTTATGGTGATCTGTGTTTTTTAGGTTTTGCAGATCAAGACGCGCAGTGATAGCAGAAGCCTGACTTTCTGGTAGCACGCGTATTCATATGGTCCACCTACATAATGTGGTTGAGCCCTGAAAGGCTAAACCATCTTCAAGTTCTATTTGTTACAAGGATATTTGATATTATGATTGGCATGATTTATATGGAAATCAGAAGAAGGTTATCCAGCATAAAACACAGTGGCTATTGCAATAACAGAATGGTTTTCTGACTTATTTATGATGACGAGCGAATATTTCACGTATTGTCTCTTTAAATGAAACAGCTAACATCACAGGTATACGTGTACTATTAATTATTAACGTACCCGGGTCGTGGCCTTTGAATCAATGTGTTTGGTTTTCAACAGCTTTAATACTCTAGAATTTCTATTAGCACTTGCAACATCGATTGGTGTCTTACCATACTGGAAGTAAAAAAAAATATCTGTTATGATAACAGCAAGCGGTATATTTTCTCCTTCGAATGTTATTTTTTTTGCAAAAAAGTCACTCAATACACATTTGACAGTAAGGAAGTCTCCACGAGATTTTGACCATTAAGGACATATATACACGAGCGATAGCAAGTGCATATATGGATTAAGCTAGTCAACACCGAGTGGTATTGCTGGGGTGGTTTATTGCTGTTTTACCATAACAGTATATTGTCATCGTGTAAAACATTAAAAATACATTTTCTCTGGATTTGCGCTCGCGAGTTTTACAACCGTGCAATATTGCGAATATAGTAAGGTTATTTTCACGTCTTGACCAATCAGATCACTGTATTTTGCGCCTTCGATATACTGATATGATGTAATTATACTTATATTGGGCCTTGGTTGTCTAAATTCAGTAACTCATACTCGCAGGATCACATAGTGTTGATTGCAATACAATTGCGTCCTTATATTGTGATTAAAAGATAAAATTTAAGATTTAATTAAATGTAGACATTTCATCAACCGCCAGATGGTAAATTTGCTGTACATGAAAATTGGGGTAAGTAAGCATGGATAAACTTTGTAATGGCCAACCAAAGACAGCAACACCAAACGGGTAACTTGGAAATAGCTATAAGTGAAATAGTTATAAGGGAATGACAATTTGTCTTTTCTAAACTAAACAGGGAATACATATTCCATGTAATGTGTAATATATATGATGTAGTTGGAATAGAGCAAGCAATGCATCGTGTTGTTCTCCGCATCGCTGCATTTGAACAGCCCGTTGATTTTATCATATCCTGTAAATTCTGCTGACGACACACATAAGGCTTCGTGTGCAATTCTACTTAATTGTTGAATCCATTTGTGGAATCTATAGCTGGAGAAATTTCATCGCCGTGAGGTTCTGTCCCTAAATGCACCGTTCAGGGATTTTCAGGTAGGCGCATAGAGTGATACAGTCAAAGGATTCAAATATAAACATTCATGGTGGAATATATCCTTCTAATCTATTTTGCAGAACAATTTCAGCCTGGAAATATATACCAGGGTCATTTATTGAAAGCATTGCAAGGCGAAAATTCTACACAATAATACTCAAATACGGATTGGTCATATGACAGTGTGGGAACAGCGCGAAAAACTTCGTTCAATGATATGGAAAAAAGTGAGTTAATCTTTAGCTGTAATTAAAACTCGTACTGGTGGCTTGGATTTCTAAGCAGTAATTGAGTGCAACGACTCATATAGTATGATATGTGTACTACATTAAACTATGGCCAGTCCCTTACCCGATTTTTAATCTCTGTGTCAGCACCGGCCTTTATAAGTCGCGTAAAAGTCTCAACCTGGTCCTCTTCAGCCGCTAAGTGTAAGGGTGTATCTTTATTCTAACACAAAGAAAAATCAAGCATTGAATATGATTAAAATTGTAATAATATTTTGGTGCATGAATTGCCTAATTTGAATACGGAGAAAGACCACAATGACAACAAGATGGTCAAATCTTTGGATGGCAGGATGATAAAACGTACAAATATCATAGTGATTTCTCCAATGTACATTCCAAGATAGTAATTATGTGAACGTGCCAAGCATATTTTTTTCTGTTACGCACAAGGATGACTACGCATTGTAAAAGCAAAAGAAGCAGCCTATAATACTAGTTTCAACATCAGGTAAGCAACACGACAACGTTCAACAACAGCTACCCCTAGAGCTTAACAAAAAACTGATTTTTACCTCAAGAATTAACAATTCATGTCATATGCAACCACTGCGTCATATCTAGTTCCATTTTATATCTTTTTTCTTTATCTCACGTCAGCTGAAATGTCTAAACATGCTATTATCCCTTGATTTGGGTAGCTTATCATATCCGTGCCATTTCGTTGCATCAAACTTAATTTGCATGTTAGAACAAGCGTTGCAGATAATACGTTTAATCAATCAGCAGGATAAGTAGAACTTATCCATCTAGTCTATTGACTTGAGTTTTTTTAAATTCAACCCTTCATTTTGTCCTTTAATCGCTATAAATTTAAAGAGGAAATATTTTAGCTTCGATACTACCTGATACAATAACAGCAATATAATATATTAGTCATGGATAATCGTATGCTGTGTTCGTATGTGTGTCTGTGTGTCTATCTGTCTATGTGTAGTTAAGGTGGTTGGAAAGGCTGGAGCGTCAGTTATAAATTTCAACAAAACTATTAAAATATAAAAGTAGTCAACAT
>LD354929.1:6314-44354 GCA_001465055.1 Ptychodera flava
CGACAAACTTTGGGCAAGTCTGGGCCCATTCACTGGTAGTCCTCTACCAAAAAGCCAATTCTTCGACCTTCATCTATACTTAAAAACCCTGACATACATGTATAGGCCTACAATTAAACAAATTTCGTATACACACAGTCTTGTAATAGCGGCAGTCTTTCTTTATTAACTGTCAGCATGAGTGCCGTTCATTTGATCAGAGCCCCTTTCTTCACAATTCCATATTGTCGAACTCTTATTCTGTATAATTTCCCAACTTTAGAAGTAAGTCGGTTTTTCCTTTGAAGGTAACACCCATGTGTGACGTCTATGAGCATTTTACCACAATAATGAAAACTTTGGGTAGACGTATCACATGCATATTACTTACATATAAATAATGTGCGGGTGTAACAAAGGGCAGCTATAGGCCCTACAATATTGCTTTTCAACCATCAGAAACACCAATTCTTTATCTCTTTTGGAATTACAAATATACCCTGGTCGCAAAATGTATCGTGTATTGTTTTAATATTCGAAAGGGTCAGCATATTCGCAGCGATTTATGTTAAAGGTTGGCCCTGAAACGCAAACTTTGAAAGTGTATATCCCCGAAATCCGTAAGAAATGCTTAAACACATGCCCTCCATTTGATTTCCATCTGAATATACATGTATGATTTGTCTTGAAAACACTTTCTGTCGTTAGCATTGGATAGTTTGTAGTAAACCATGTTGTCAGATACATTCTCATTTCCACAGAGTTGGCTATCGAGGAATCGTAGAACTAGTCTACTATTAAGTTCTGGCATTTTTCCTGTACACCGCATCCAAGCTGTCTCTTCTGGAGTCCAAGTGAAGTCGGAGTCAGCAAATTTTGGCTTACTGTGCGATGACTGTAAAATATTAGTAAATCTTTAAAATCAAATACCACAATCCACGTCTGAGCCCAACATATGCAACGCAACTGCAACATGTTGTTGACAGACGTAATATTCCTTTGTTCACACATGTGAAAGTATAGGGACGCGATATCGCAGTTTTTGATCTCACATCACGACGTCCACATTAATGCCAAATCAGTTGTTTTCTTTTGGTTCGTCAATCATCTGGAATCAAGGTCTTGGCATTTGCTAAAGATTAGACGTGTGCATGTTCAAGGTAACTGAATTATTCGTTGTCCTGAATAAGTGCGTTTGCCAGGGAACCTCAGTAAATACGCAGTATGTCCGACGTCGTTGAACGTACATTTTGCAGTAGCCTACATTACAAGTGATATCAATATTATTGCAGTCGTCAAATTTGGGTAATCCCTTGGGCATTGTCTGGCTTTCTTTCTTGTCTCTGTCATGGTTCAGTATTATACATAACTTTGTTCAGACAATTAGAGCTTCACGCTATCTGTGTTAAACAATGCATACATACACACAGATTCACAGGACGTGCAGACAAGACAGGCGGGACCTGGTCGAGTCTGTAACTTGCATGACATATGTGAATTTAGCCTTAGGGCGCTATGCGCCCTCAACGATCATTCATAAGCTTTTGTTTTGTTTTCTCTTTAGTGTTTCGTGGCACACACATTTATTCTGTGCATCTGGCGGAACGACTATGACTTCTTATGATTTACAAAGGGATTAATGGAGCACACACATTTGAATCGTTGACTTTACTTGAAACAGAAAAATGAGTGTACTTGTCAATGAAACAAACGAGAATCAGCAAATTGTTTTGACCTTGAACAGGTGTCGACGGAGAAGTAGCATGGGTTTATGGCAAAGATTGTTTTTCTTGCTTGTCAGTGACTCAGCGACAGCGTATTTTTTGAAAAGTTTTGTGACTTTTTCGAAACTTTTCACTGCTGTCAACTGCACGGGGATAAAAAGTCGGTGAAAAATGTTCTTGCTTTTTATGTAAACCCCTCCCAGTCGTGAGTTTAGAGGTGTTCCGATCACTGCAGTTTGTGTTATGTCAGAAAAGTATACAGCGCCTTGTACTACTATTAAAACTAAGTGGAAATGCCTTGTTTAACTTGTGAACAAGGCGCGTGTGTAGACGTCCAATTATTGTTGAAAATCGTGACTATTAAACTAGAAACAATAACATTGTATGCGGTTCAGTGCGTGTTGTGTTAGCAAGACAAATACTTTGTGTTCCAGAGTTATTCAGAAAGAGATTTCGGAAAATATGCTCTTTTCTAGAACAAAAATAATGGAATTGTGTTAAAAGTTACAGCCTCTATCTACGAGAAGAACCTAAAATTTGGAATTCCTTGTTAGCCGCCAATCGTAAACATCAAGATAATTGGTTACCAATGGCACCAGCTAAATAACGCCAGCTTACGCCGTCATTTGCCAGAACGGCAACATGTTCATGTTCTTGCCTACTGCCGACAAATGCATTGTGGGTAGCATGACAGCATAATCAGACAGGGCAGCAGTTCCCAAGGTGGTCTTTACTCACTTCAAGAGTTATATTAGCATATATATGCTATACAGACACTGATTGTGAAATCTCATCAAGATATCACCTTTGCAAACACTGTCGTGATTAAAGGGATGGATATTGGCGAGATAAAGTTTACATGTAGGCTTTGCACTGAGAAAATAATTATGGTATCCCGCTTCTTCTAAAATGCAATACGTGTACGTATACAAATTCTTCTTGAAAGTGTTAAGAATTGATGATAATTTGTGCAAATAAAATTGTCGCACTTGTAAAGAAAAAATAATTACATGTTCAGTGTCCCTTTCCCTGATATAAAATGTGACTCAAATCCGCTGACAACCCCTGGTCTCTTCCGTTCAAACCATGGCCCGGAATAGCCGATTATACAACTGTCGAAAATCGCGATAAACAACTGACTATCGTACAGAGAATAGAAGGAGAAGAAGACAGTTGAGTTCTCCCCCATGTGTTCACACCTAACACCGTACAAGTTTAATTTGTAGATCACATCCCTTCTGAATTGCAATACGGTATGCTATTATCACCTGTTACTCTGTGTGTTTGAAAAGTTATTGAACATTGCTGGTTTGCTTCGATAGTGCAATAGGGAACTCAAATGTTAGATGCGGCCTGGCATGTAATCGCCGTGTGCGACGAGAACGGCTACGTGGGAACAGTCCGACCACACAGGTATGTGTCTTAACGGGTACCCACGGAGATAAATCCCGCGTTATTGTGCTGTACACAAGCGTTGATCAGTCTGTACAGAACAGGGGAGAATTTTCATTATGAGCTGTCAATAAACAATGGATTTGGCCCGTAGCTGTGCCGTCAAAACGGAGATTTTATAACGGGACCTGATACGTGTAAATCTGTCGCCGATGGACAGTATTGTGACAAGCCGGTAACAATCACAAAGAGAACCGTATTGGTTTCATACGAGCATTTTACTTTTTGCGGAGATCGCAATGCCTGTTTACGTCTCAAGCGAGTGGCCGCAGTCCTTTGCCGGTTCGGCGTCCATCATTTTAGCACCGAGTGGACCGTCCAACGGAGCTAGGAGTGGAATTTACCGTCCGTTTCCGCGCCGACCTCCCCGACCGAACACAGCGCCATGTTCCCTACCAAGGTACACGGACCCCTCCAGCTCGTTCACCGATACACCGGTGCATCACAATCCAATGTCTCCTAGGCGGATCCAGTCTGCGAGAACACGGACAATCGATGTTTCTCTAAATCTGCCGGTGGCAAAAATGAAATACAGGGTAAAAAGCGCTCCCCTGGTGAGTTACAGAAGAAGAGAACTTGTCGGACAGAGAGAGTTAATTGTACCACTGACGGAATCTTTGATCAGGGACCCTCGTCCATTCATGGAGTTTCTGGAAACATATCGCGTGTGTGGGAATCTACCCAAACCAAAGTTTACCACGAAGAAAAGCGTACGTACTAAATATTTCTTTTAATTTCCAATATTTTGGGTGTATTTCCCTTCCAAAATTGTATTTCTGCACCAGTTGTGGATGTTGTTAAAGGCTCAGTATGCCAAACGCTTTGGTACTAATGGAGATTGTTCATTTGCCCCATGAAATTCTCCGTGTCCATCAGAGGTGGTCATGACAGTGACCGCATTGTAACACTTACATAATTAGCGTGTCAATTCATCGTTTCCCCCAATAAAACTATGTGCAGGAACATTTAGTCTTATTCAGGTAATTTAACGATTGTTATGGGGGGAACGAATGAACGACTGATCATTCATCTCATAAAGATACTTTCTTGGAGATGAGGGAAACAGATGAGTGTGCTATGCATTGTTTTAGAGGGAAAAAATAAAGAATAGGATTATTGCCCCCACCCCCGCCATTTTCGAAAGACATTGTCCGCGCACAGGAGCTGTAAAACTGGACTTTGCGGCAAGCATCTCAGGTGAACGAATGATACCGAGAGGAATACGGGATTTGCAAAAGTTTCTCTGCATTATTCTATAATACATTTATGTATATCCAA
Source organism: Ptychodera flava (assembly GCA_001465055.1). Taxonomy (NCBI): domain Eukaryota; kingdom Metazoa; phylum Hemichordata; class Enteropneusta; family Ptychoderidae; genus Ptychodera; species Ptychodera flava. The sequence continues at coordinate 10,748 of LD354929.1, forward strand.
CGCTAGGTCACAATGTCCTTATTTTAGTTTCACCACTCTAGTTTTTACGTACACGATATAGTATTCTTAAATATTTAGTTGGGTATAGATCAGACGCGATCAGCAAGCTAAGCATATGGTCTCTGTGCAGCGACCGTAAACCATCAGGTTGGTGACACCCGGCAAATTTAGATATAAACACTGTCACTGACCAACTTACGATGTTCTGCAAAGATTTGTACATCAAGAATTACTTCATCGTTTTGGAACACACCGACTGAAAATGCCCACACTTCGTGTTTGTCGTACTTCTCATGCCATCGAACCATACGTGGCTTGCAGCATGCCTGGACACCGTCACAACTATTAAAACTTCAGCGTGTGTGAGCTACTACCGCCGAACTTTTGAGTTCTTCCTGCTGGTAATACAACCTCCTCACAGATATCATTTTAATGAACAAACGTAACTTTTAATAAAACATAAAATGCAAATGATGCAATGTAATATAATGTCAGTGAATGGACAGAATTTTCTAAATTTTCGTTGTCTGCCATTCAAAGCAGAGGTTGCACATCTGTTGATTCTCATTCAAACATTATTTAGGCTACATATGCCGGAGAGAATGCCGTACGTAAGTCATGGAGCCCGTCATAGAAACAACCTTTACATTCTGTAAAATCTCACTATCTAATGGCACGACTCCTCGATGGTGTACGTATAGGAAGACAGTTATTTCTTAGTAGGAATCACGTACAGCCACGATGATGAGTAGTGTCGGATGTTGCAGGTGAGAATGATAATAGCAACTTACACCCATCCGAGGGCGCTGTGCAACGTTGACGACCCAACTGGAGATCTCAGCTTGTGACCTTGAAGGCTGGCGACTTTGCCTGCTGTTGTGTGCAAACGACAATGTATGGACTTAAACAAACTCAGCATTAACGATTGACGTCATAGCATTTTATACTACCTTACTAGAATATGTGACCCGAGAATATGTTTAATGATCCGAAAGTTGTGTCATCGGTTTCCAACCTGTTGCCCAGGAGATGGAAACGGTAAAATAGTTCACACTACATCCAAATTTAACTCTGTCTGTCTACAGATACTGGTTACAAACACGTATCTTTGACTTATAAATTTACAAGCAATAATTGTTACACGTGTATTTAACCACGGTTCCTCAGTTCCACAAAACCGTTTTGTGGAGGGACCGTGTTTTAACCATAGACCCCAGGAAATGATCAAATGCTTCTCTCGGGTCTACAATTTAACATTACATGTCGAAAACTTTTATATTATGAAGTTATTGTCGGCCTAAAGATGCTGCCATAAGAGAGTCCTCGAGTTCTTATTATACGCTTGATGTCGCTGATACGTCCACACACTAGTACTGGATAAACACCAAAACAATCACGTACGAATGTTAAGATCTCAAACATGTATTTGATAACTGCACAGACGGCCGCTTTAACTCAAATATACTAAATATAAACGATCAAGTACATGTATAAAACGACTCTTCATCTGTGTACCATGTAAGCGACTCGGAGATATCTATAAGCTCAAATTTGAGTTTTATAAATTTCACAGGTCATGCTGAGTAATTCAAAGTTTCTCGGTTAGGCGGCGTAAAATAAATTCTTTCTTTGCTGTCCGCGTGCGGGTAGGTTTTTGGACGAAATCTGCAAAAAAAACCACATCGTCTGCTCGAAAATACGGCGCGTTGTGCCCTGCCCCCCGGGGGGTACTCTCAATATTTTCATACGGGGGTGTGCGGCCCAAGTTTAAAACATCTACCCGTGTGTATTTTCAAAAATAGACCCATTGTTAGGGACTTTTTGTCAAAATCAGACCCATAGTTAGGGAAAAATGCAGCGATCAAAAATGAAAATAAGCCGACCAGTTGTCAAGTAGAATACTAGCAAACAAAAGTATTAAAGGGCCGTGAGCTGCAATGTCATTGAATTTGTTCAAGTTCAAATATTTCCAATAATTTCAGATAATTATTTTATTTCTACCAATAAAGTGATATAACTAGCACTGTCATGAAAACAATAATTTGTTACCACTCAGCCAGGAATTTTTACATAGTTTAAGTTAATCTTAAATTTCCTTCAATTTTCCAATACTTCACAGAATACCTTGTCTAAGTGAAGTATATTTAGTCCCATGAGATCTATTGGATGGAATCATGTTCGTCTGTAAAAATTCTTATAGGTTTATGCACTGGTTTCACTGTCTGTTTGAAAATTCACATGGGGCGACCACATTTGCGTGTGGCACCACTTTATCATTTATCTGGTTAAAACTTACATATGTGCTCACATTCAGAGGTTCATGTAACTTATACTCAGAAAGTGTTGTCCTTATATTTAAAAGTAGCCAGGTAATTTAAGAAAGTGGACGGGTGGACTGCGAGGGCGCGAAGCGACCGAGGGGGAAGAGCGCGAGAGGGGGGTGACATCAACATCAAGATATCTCTGACATATAGGGGAGCCTATCTCTGATTTATTAAAGTATGGTGCCCGAAGGGCGCACTGAAAAATATGAAACATCCTATATCTCTGATATATATGTTTTATATATTTATGTCATGAACTGGAAGGGCGTGCTGAAAAATGTCTGATATATTAATTAAGTAATGCGCTCAAAGAGCCCTCTAAAAAATATTGAACATACAGATATGAGATATGCAAGGCGAAAAATGAAATTTTGGAGTGGAAATGGTGTTCTCTGGTTCTCTCTGAGAAGTTTTCCAGTTGCAATTACGGCAATGTAGGGAGCAAAAATATGTAATTACATCATCATTTTTTAAGAATTTTCAACCAAATCAAACTAGAATATCGTTTTCGTCGTATTAAAAACTTTTTAAAGAATTTAGATTTCTTGATGATACAACTGTCTTTGTTTAAGATAAGAATTCTGTTAAAACTGTTCTACAGATTATGGATAGCTTTTATAAGTGTAGTGGATTAAAAATGAGTAGTAAGAAGTCAAAAGCAATGTGGGTGGGGAAAAGCAGAAACCGTACTGATAAAGTTGACGGCATTGTGTGGACAAATGAGCCAGTGAAAACTCTTGGTGTCTATTTTGGGGATGATGTTGATAAATGCAAAGAATTGAATTGGGCCAATAAGATTGATAAGTTGGAAAAAATTTTAAATGTTTGGAGAAGAAGAAATTTAACATTCTATGGGAGAACCGTTATTGTAAAAGTCTTTGGCATCTCACAGATCATGTTTTTAGCTTCTGTAATCGGGATACCCAATGATATAAAGTCTGTAGTTGAAAAACTTGTCGATGATTTTGTCAAGAAAAAACGCCCAATTAAGCAGGCAGTGCTTGAAAGAGATTATTACAAGGGCTGTCTTAACATCGACAAACAGATTCGTGCCATCAATGCAATATGGGTGAAAAGGCTGGTTTCGGGTAAAGACAGCACTTGGGCTGCCATACCATGGCATTATTTCAAAATCGATGAGTCATGTGATCTACTTCAACAAAATCTGTGTTGGAATTCATTGCCAAAACAAGTTTTATCATTACTTCCTGATTTTTACGTCAATATTTTGAATGCTTGGTACACAGCAAGCGAAAACACTAATTTAAACAGACATGTAACACAAAAATGGTGTAAGAAATATCACTTTTTTTACAGTCGCCGATTGGCGATAATTCACAATACGGGCTTTGGACAGAAGGGCAATTTATTCCACTGGAAAAACTTACTTGTAAGATCATTTACTGTACCCTCTTACAAAATCAACGTTTAGATGCTGATAATGCTAATAAGCTTGATAAATGGTATACTTCACTTGGTGCAAACCATTTAAAAACCAAAGTCTACAATCAGGCAATCTGGGAAAATATTTACTCGTGCACAAAAGAAACAAAATTGAGAAAATTTCAGTGGAAATTGCTGCACCGGTTATTACCATGTAATAAATATTTGTTTTATTGGAAGAAAATTGATTCCATGAACTCTCACCTTTGTCAGGTACCAGAATCTTTAGAACACAAATACCTGGATTGTCAGATTGCTAAAAATCTCTGGAGGAGAATTACAGGGACTATTTGTAATTATTTGAATAGAAATGTAACTTTATCCAATACTGACATTATTTTTAATTGTAACACAAAAAAATTTGTTGGCAAAAAGTTTGATGGCGAAGTCATCAAAGTGTTGATTTTGCTTGGAAAATGGTCAATTCATAAATTTTGGCTCGGTGACAAGAGTGTACCTTTAAATGTACTGTTCCGACACGAGTGTGTTATGAGATGTAAAGTGGAGAAAGTTTCACGAAGAGATGAATTCGTAGAAGCTTTTGAAAAAATAATAGATTTGATTTAATTTATTTGTATTTCTTGCAAGTGTAGGATTTGTTGTATAACATGACCGATGTGAAACTTCCTGACAATTTTAAATAAAAGATAAAAAAAAAAGAATTTAGATTTCTAGCCGACATCAATCTTTTGACGTGGTCCTTTAGTAACATACTCTATCGATGAACCTTATTATCTAAAAATGACACCCGATAAAATGAAATATCCTGACATACCCTTAATTTGAACAGTGCGTATACACGCAGACACGTATAGCGTATCTGTCTAGGTAGACGAGGCTGTCAGAAACATGATTGGAACTAATTCGGGATAATTGGGTGGTGAAGTAATGTCTAGATTTAAATCTGCAAATGTAAGCTCATCTGCTTTTCTTTTTACGTTACACACTTGTTTTTATGAGTTATTTGTAATATTGTGGCATTCAGCCATAGGGCAACTAACATTTTTGTGAAATTTGAAAAACATGACGATCCAATTATCCCAAATTAGTTCCAATCGTGTTCAGAGAGAAAAGCATAAAACGGTCGGAAATACAACCGCCTGTGACTGTGTAATTAACGATCGGCAACACACATGCCTGTGACGTCGACCGTGGATTCTAGTACGTAAAAATAACCAATGAAAATAAAATACCCATTCAAACAAACATTTGATTCTGATAAAATTTCAGTTTTAGCCATTTTTTAAGTCTAGAAAATGCGTCGGTATTACTCTGAGAATAACTTGATTTGTTGAGAAGAACAGAAATCTGAGACAGTATTCCAAAACTTATATTCCAGTTGACTGATTTCAATGAAGATTACATTTTTCAACAAAAAATTAGCGACAGACATACATTCACATTTATTATTTATTATTATTTTCCTGCAATAAAAGATGGGTTTGTTGTCAAGGCATTCCACTGGTTGTAAACTTTATAGAATCAGAATTAGCTTGCTTTACACATTTTCCCCTATCGGTAACCTATACAATGTAGAATATAGAAAGCAGACTTTTCTCATGAATGATCAGGCAAGTATATCAATCTTTAATCAGGAAATACTGAAAACTGTACTCAGTACTAGCCTCTAACATAAGGCTTGCCACGTCGAAAAGCTGATCATTCTCGTCTGAAGATCACAATAACGTGAAACACATAGTGTTACGAGATTTTAGTTTTTACTTGAAACCACCTGTATTATGATATATATATATATATATATATATATATATATATATATATATATATATATATATATATATATATATATATATATATATATATATATATATAATATGTGTATGTGTACATATACCGGGTATGAACATACATATCTCAAGCATACATATTGCTGTTCTTTACTATTATTGTTGTATTAATTTATAGCTTTACTAAATGCTTCCGTACATATCAACAAAATTGAGTAGCCCCCCTTCTTGTTCTCCACTTTTGAGCAACCCTCCTTGTAGCTTTCGATATTTTGAGTGATCCCCCTCAGATTCCCCCGACCCCCCCCCGGCCATAAATAATGACGGCTCCCTTACGTTAAAAGTAGCCGGGGAAAAAATGCAAAACAGGCGGGTTATTTACCCGGCAACCGGCTTCTAAGGACAACACTCGATTGCGCCGAACATGGCAATCGCAAGTCTACTGACCCGATGATCTGCTGAGGTCAGGTGTTCAGCAAAGCAGCGGAGCTAGGGCCGCGGCCCGTGGGGCCCCGGGGCGGGGATACATACGCATAGTTAACTGCTGTCTTACAATAAGCCATACTTCCCTTCGCGTGTCGTTTTGCATACAACTACTGGAGTTATAAAATTCTGACACAAAATGCATATCCAATGACGATTACATCTTTTCATTTTCACAAAGATATTTTCTAACTCTTGCTGACTGGCCATGTAAAGTACGTGTGTACCGTAGGATGTACGCGTCACCAGTATCAAAACAAAATAACGACATTTAACCAGGTGGAATTGCAGTGACTTATAATTTAATTCACCAACAACAATACCCTAGCTCTAAATCATGTGATGTGAACCTTGAGGTTGCATGCAGTCACTGATTTTGTAAACTTTTAAGATGTTTGAAGAAGTTTTTGTTGATCTTTGTTGGATTACAATGTGTATAAATCGAGTTCACTGAGTCAATAACTCGAAATTTCTCAGCCTTGCAAACTGCAAGTTGAAATGAAGTTTTGAACTTTGTTCTCTGCTCAACTACCAGAATCAAGGATAAAGGTATTAAAGGTATGTATGGCTGTATGTATATGTAGGCAGGGCACAGGGAGTTGGGATACAAGGGAAATGGATTGAAAACAGGTACACTCTGAAATGGGAATTGTGAGTTCTAAAACTCTGTGGCAATTATTAGCAATAGCAGCGTTCTTAATATTTTAATTAATATTAATATTTTATTCAACTAGATGGTTGAATACACAGATAAATTAACAGATTGAATGATTTTGCTGCTAATAATTTTCATTTTTGCATATCAAAAAATTGTAATATCAAAAAATATTTATTTGTTAATTTGAAAATTACACTTAACATGACACAATCTAAATATACAAGCTTCAAATAAGCATTGTCAAAAAATCAAAATAAACATTGATTATACTGAATTGGTTGTATCCTTTTGTCACCTAAAGTATCTCAAAATCAGACGGCAATCGATAAAACCGAGAGCAGCCATACATACGCTTGGCCAGAAACTTTAAAAAATCATTGGCCCTGAAGGAAATAAACTGGTCCGATCCTCTGGTCAAATCCAAATATAATTCAGATTTTTTTGTACCCGCGCTCAGTATAAGGGCTTAGAACATTTGTTGAAAAAATAATAAGACACCACTTCGACATCCTAGCATCAAACTGTTTTTTGTACCTTTTAAAATTTAATTCTTGTAGCACATACAATAAAGACGTTGAACCTTGAAAAAAGAAACCTCAAGTTGTACAAGTCAGAAAGAAAGAAAAAACCTCAAAATTCATTTAGAAATAATGTAACACTTTGTCTTTTCAAAACAGCAATAAATAAACTTTGCCAAAGAAACAGCTGTGTATTGATTTGTTATTTTTTCAAATAGTCTATGACGAAACTATGAATAATTTTTTTCCAATAAAAAATAGGTAAATCTGTGTATTTATGTATGATTGATTATTTATATTAATGTACTTGATTATACTGATGTGGTTACAAATAGATTTGTGTGCAAGAAATTGGATTTTGGAATTTCACCAAAATGTTGATTCTCTATACATGGTATTATGAAACTATGAATAATTTTTTTCCAATAAAAAAATAGGTAAATCTGTATATTTATGTACTCTCGATTATTCATATTAATGTTCTTGATTATACTGAATTGGTTACAAATGGATTTGTGTGCAAGAAATTGGATTTTGGAATTTCACCAAAATGTTGATTCTCTATACATGGTATGATGAAACTATGAATAATTTTTTTCAATAGAAAATAGGTAAATCTGTGTATTTATATACTCTTGATTATTCATATTAATGTACTTAATTAGACTAGGGTGACAAATGGATAGTGTGTATAAGAAATTGGATTTTTGAATTTCACCGAAATGTTGATTCTCTATACATGGCATGATGAAACTGTGAATATTTTTTCCAATAAAAAAGTCGGTAAACCTGTGTATTTATGTGTGCTTGATTATTCATATTAATGTATTGATTATATTATTGATTTTGAAATTTCACCGAAATACATGGTAGCTATTCTACTAGAAAACTGTGATCAATATTTGGCCAAACAAAACTAACAATACCTGTGCATTTATAGACATTTGATAATTGATATGCACTTTGCCATCTGTCCCATATGCTTTTGTGTCTTGTTTTTCATCAGTTTCAACTGTTCAAGGTGTTTAATGCAGGATACCACTGCACTGCTTGTGAAGCTTGTAATGCATACAAAATGTCACACTAATTCATATGAATCTATGGCTCAGACTACAAAAAAGTAGTTGATACACAAAATTCAGAGTAAATAGCATTTAAAGTTACAGCTAATAGAGCATTTAACTCAACAGGAACAGTGCTCAGGGCTAGTATAATTTGGCACTTAAAAAGGATGATTTGTACTCAAAGCTGTTATGATTTGTCCAGCTACCCACTCTTCTTACCACAAAAATTATGATTGCATGAAAGAGAGACAACTCCATACTTTGTTATACTCAGTAACTTTTGCAGTTTAATATTTGGAATTTTCAGGGTTTGAAAGCTCACCTTTTTGTTCTATTCCAACATTTTGAAATTCATAGTGTATAGGTTGTCATAACAACTATGATTATTAGTTTTTTTCTCTGGTCTTGGTCTGCTTTTACCCATGGACTCGTCTTAGCTTGTTGAGAGGGTACTGGTAATCTTCAATCGACTACACGAGATGTTCAGAGTTCGTTGGTACTACATATACTTTTATTTCGTGGAAGACAAGCTTTGGTTGTTCTGTCCTCCTGCCCTGTCTGTTGTATTTTTCTCACTTGTCCTTTGAATTCCCTTTCCCGTATGATTTTAGAAAGGGATTTTAAACGTTATCTTTAAGGCTTGGCTTTGATCATACGATAGAGATGAATTAAAGATAAAATTATACGTCCAATCGTAAACATAAATACAGGTCTCGATCTTAAATTTATATGTCACAATTAATATACAAATGTCACTGAGACACGCTGCAAAATTGAATCCATTCCGTGAAATTCTCACTTTCCTTCATTAAGTGTTGACTACCTTCATCATTCTTAATATAATTCAAATATATACTTTTTTCTTTAAAACTTCGTAAACGTCCTCGTAATATGTAATTTGTGTCTTTTTGCATTTGTCGCAAATATTTTTTATTTATAATTGAGATCTTGTTATTATTATTAATAATTTTGCTGGTGCCTATGACCATCTAGTGCATAAACCTACAAACAAACTATCTTCGTAACACAACAGCCAGTTGATTAATATCACACTGTGTGGTATATTAGGTACTGGTTTATTATGGAATTTTTGTTCAGACTCAAAGTCACCTAACTTTAAGTATGCTTGTTGTACCTATACAGCCAACAGAAACAACGCATTGTAAATGTAACAGATGATTTTTCACTCTTATGGCCCATAAACCGATGGGAAAGTTTAAGTTTAAGCGATTGATCTATGTTGTTTTTTAGTGTTTGTTTGTTTTTCTGGCTGGCTGGTAGGTTTTTCAAAAATCTAAGGACGGCAAACAGGGAAATTTCTTTACACGGCTTTAATTTCAAAAACTCGCACGTACAGCGGCCTTGATCGTTGCGTTTTTATTTTGATGAAATCATTTTTGCGTTTGTGTCCCAGATTTGAAACTAGAGAAAGGTGTACATATATAGTTTTTGTATCTATATGATAAGCTTATACATGCAGCAAACAGTTGTCAAACTATGTTTACATGTGGACTCAGTCGAAGATTAGTTAGGCTTATTTATCATTAAAGCTCGCGTACTTAGACTCAATAATTTGAGATTTGGATCAATTAAGCCTAGAGTTGAACATAACTTTGTGCATCCAACGAAAAAATGTTTTGAGGCTTAAAATTTCAGTAATGAGACACGGCTTATGAGTGGGAGCTGAGGCAAAACTTGGTTTTTGTTCGACATTTAACCATATAGGCCTATATTATCCCTAGGTCTACAGGTAGTGAAGTACTTTCGTTGTGCGGACACATTTCGACGCGAGACAAACTTTGATCCAGGTGCTTCATAAGCTTACGAACATTTGCCTTTCTTTATTCCAAATTACTATCAACAAATTTACAGGTCGTAAAGTTTTAGATTGTGGTCACAGATGTTGTTCCGGCGACTTTTACGACGTTTTAGCAGCTCGCCAATGTTGGCATGCTGATATGAAGAGCATTTGTAGGTTTTACTATAATTAAACTACACTTCGCTTCATTTTCGCTGCCGCGACATTTTTATTGACTAAGCTTATTCCATTTCAGTTCCTGACAAGATGAGCTTGTCTGTTTCCAGGACAATTTCGCTCTACGGCCATGGTGATTGCTGGGGCTTATAGCGGCGAAGCAGTGATGGCAAAAATCCTCTCGCCCAACCAGCACCAACAATTTATCGCCGGGGAAAGTGGTGGGCTACAGAACCAAGGCGACAAAATACCTGCATCCATTGCACGCTGTATGCATTGGCTGCCGTCCCAGCGCAGCGGTATTTCGGAAACACCTTTTATTCATTATTCTCTGGTTTCCATTACATCTCTATAACATGGAGCCAATAAAATGCTCTCCTTAATAATTTTAAGCAATAACAATAACAAGAAAGATTTTAACACAACAAGTTCCCACCCTATCATATCGATCCCACCCATAGCAACCAGACGTTGCAATAGCTTGTTTGCTGGGGGCATTCATCACTAAGCACCTCATTTAAATATTAAAATAGCCACGTGACCCGTCACAGTTCAGCGTCTGTGCGGACGATTCTACCTGATCCACGAGTAGGTTTGTTTATCGGAAAATAACCCATCTTTACCGTGGTTCAACTCGACCATGTAGGGACCACAGGAAATACACCAGGAACATGGAAGTCCGTCCTAATTTTGATGACACCACTCCGACCACAAGCCGTGGAATTCATTCTTTATAAGGTATGTTTATCACAGTTTGTGCTAACTGTAAAACGAGCCAGTTTTAATGTGGGTAATGTGGGAAGTCGCCATGATTACACACATCGATCGGAAATTCCGGTTGAAATACTCGGCAAAAAGTTCATTTGTCGGCCTGTTTAAACAGAACCTACACGATCATCGTATAATATTCTAGAGTATCGGCGTTCCTGTGTACTCTATTCTTTTGAAAATTTAGCTCCTACACCAATGAACGCGTTGACCGTGAATTTCAACATGTCACTGTGGCATGATCTGTCAGCTGGCCCGATTTTGGACCAAGGGCATCCGGTCGCGACCGCGCCTTCTTGGCGGGTCGATCCATGACATACATGTATCAACATTTTGCTTGTGATTGTGAAGTTTTAACCTCAGTCCCTGTGTTTGAAGATACCTAGTACGCTAATATGCTAACATTGATTGTTTGCTAGTGGTAGAAATATTTTTGTTTGAAATTTGGTGACAGAGGAAAAATCAAATATTTGGTATAAACAACCTTTGAATGAGTCTAAATACCAGGAAAACAGTCATGTCAAAAAATATCGACTTTTTGGACAATTTTTCTAAATGGCTCTACCAAACTTCAACTGTTAAGGAGTTCAAACTTTTGATAAAGAGAGAATTGATGACATCAATTTTGACTGGGTTATCAATTACAATGTATTATATATCATTTGGCTATCGTCATTGGTTTTGTCACACACTTACATAGACACTAAAAATTTTTAGGTTCTATGGTCCGATTGTCTTCAGTTTCTGATACATATTTTCTGGGAACTAAATCACGTTTATGGTATGTTTAATCTGAGACAAAATTCCCTTTATTTTTTTTTATAGAAAAATCATGTACCTAGATATGAACAACTGATATGCCTATGATTTCATCAATAGTTTTTTGTTTGCATGTACAATATTAAATACTAGCATAGACCATAGAAAAGACGCTAGGGTCTATGGTACCAGTAGCCTTAATTAGAGGATAAGATCCCATAGAATAATTTCTCATCAATTGTCCATTATTGATACTCTTCGTAGAATAGGATTGTTACAAAACAAACAAGCTTTGATAAAAATCTGGTTGTCACCAAATGATGATGTGTTGGTCTAAATGCTCTTTTTTTCACCTGATAAAACATTCCAAATTTTCTGACTTGGTTGCAAAACACATTTTGTGACTTTGGATTTCACCTTTTCGGACAAAAAGCCTTTTTGTGCCAATAAAGGGGATTCAAATTGAGTAGCCTGACTGTTTGAACTACGCTATAGAAATGCTTTTTATGAAGTGGTTGACTCTCAAAACAGGTGGTTAGCCTCGTTGCTACTCTTTTTGAGTACCTTCCCCAGTAACGTTGCCCCTTTTTTGTGCTTTGGTATGTACTGGACTGTTCACAACAAAAGATGTAGTTGTGATTGTAGTGGGCTCTGTCAAGAACTCCCAGGAGTATAGGTACATGTTTGGTAAGAAAACAGCTGTCCCAGAGAATTCAATGTACCATAATCACTGCATAAATATAAACTGTTTGAATCAAAAATGTGTGTTCTTTTTTTATTTTGTCTGCAGGGAGTATATTTGTATAGACAACAATGTTGGATCCCACTCTGCCATGGCTGGCAGTGGGCTACAGAAAGTTCAAGAAGGATAATTTTTACCGTAGACGCTATGAAAAGACTGACTATAGCGCTGACTATGAAGATGGGAGCATTCAGGATGGCTTGCGGGTGTCGACCCCGGTCTCTCACCAGAGACACCGCGTGCAAAGTGCCACACTGTACCGCCACTTTGATACTATGCATTCAAGAGAAAAGGACAGGCCGAAAAGCGCACAGTCGCTGCAAAACTACCGCGGTAGTCAGCGTTACACAAGGCCCCAGAGTGCACAATCACAGCGACACCATCAAAGCAATGGAAGGTGCACCCCAAGTGAACAAACCTCACAGGCCGGACACCGGAGAAGGGTGAAAAGCGCTGGCCATCCCACACGAAGAAACATTATAGACTTAAAGAAAAGTTTCACTCTCGTTGAACGATTGTATCATGAGGAAAAGTTAACACACCTCAATGAACACGAAGAACAGATTGTTGAGAAATGTCATTATTGCCCCGTTGATTGTCGTCCTCCGTCCAGTAGCACAAACAGGCCAACGTCCTCAACGGGTCTCGTAGCCGCTAGACTGCCAACACACTTTGATCGAATCATTTACTGGACTCGCCCTCGTACAGCACCAGGAACGGTAGGCCAAGCTTATCACGTTTTTTGTCTGTGGAATAAATTCAAAAGTACACATATGAAAAGTGTATCTCTTTTATACAGGTGTCATATAATACTATACATACCACTGGTCATGAGGTATGTGAGAGCTGACTTCTTTCAGGTCGGCATAACTATTAGGCCATCTTAGTATCATGGAAAGCCGCCCTGCTTTGTCACTCAGTAAATAGGAACACATGGAGATTTGAACCTCCTTGGTTTATTGTCATAAATACCAAGACAAGTGGAATGAGGTGTAAAGTATGTCAGCAAATACAAAGACCACTCATAAGTTATACGGACAGTGACCACAACAGTGTGACACTGTCGTTAGGGCTTCGCTATGTTCAGCCTGGGTATCATAATATTGGGTGTAACCATACAGCCAACCCCCGTGTTTGATCTTTGACTCCATTGTCTTGAAATATATAAGTGAATTGCAATGGATACTGGGGCATGCATGTAGTTTACAATGCAAGTCAGAAGACTATAGCATTTGTGAGTAAAAATGTATCTTTGTTGGTCGTGCGACAAATGTGTGGTTTTCTGAACAAGTGCCACGGCCTGTGTCGTGTAAATAATACATTCTTATCATGTGTGTACACTTGGCAGAACATTTTAAATGAGCTTTGCATTTCTTTCATGGACACAGCACTTACAGTGACTGCTCGTCACCAGTATACTAACACCCTCTCCAATGCCAACCAAAATGTTATGATTTCAGTAAACATAAAATCATGAATTTAATTAGATGACAGACTAACACAAGTGGAAAACCTTGTTGATCTTGCACATTTTCAATCAGACTTACATGGGCTAGTTTTCACAATTTCCATTCCTTCTTTACATCGTATATTCAACATACCAATATTTCATTGACAACAGCGTTGAGGAATAGTTTTTCCCCCACAGTTTGTTTCATAGTGTTGAGGTAAAACTCTTGGGGCATGTGGTACATGTAGAAAAATCTTTCTTGGTATTACACATCCAATATAAAAATTATTGAAAAACTGAAACATCAAAACTCTTAGTGAATTGGTGAAAATTTACTTGTTTTAATGTTGTTAATTTGCTTGTAAGACCTTTGCAATACATATGAATTACTGCCTGCTCAGAATCTCAAATGAAATTCTCAACAAAATTGGACAACATTAAAAGTGACTGGCATTGGACAGAGAGAGATCACTTCTTAAAGAGGCAAGTCATTTACAGTAAATTGACCAACTTTATAAAAATTTCAGTGGAAAACAAAGGGCTAACACCATGTAACTACCAAATGTCAACAAGGACAGATCTAAGAACCAGGGATTGAGGACTGCCCCTTTAACCCTTTGAGTGCTGCAATTTTTCCCACCAAAAATTTTAGTGCAACATTATACCAAATTTTATGAATTTTTCTGTGATTATGTTTTTGATATTTTTTGATTAAATGGAAATCACATTTCCTTGGCTACAGTTCTTTATCAAAATTTTGGTAAAATTCTGAAAAAAATTGACTTAGATATATTCTGTTAAGGCAACAAAAAATTGATTTTGGTGCTCAAAGGGTTAATGTACACTCACAATTATCAAGATGGTATCTTTGATTAATTTAATGACTTTAGTTGTGAAAGACAAGAAAGGTCTGTTATTTTTGTGATTATTTTAATTGATTTGGTAACCATAACAAACGAGTCTCATTTTCAGCAAACACCACATGGAAAAGTGCCCAGAATTTGCCATTGTTTTTGAGCTGATATATCTGTTGCACTATTGTGTACATATCAAATATCACCAAGCAGTTCTGCAGTTCCTTTGATTATTCCTGATTTTTAACCTGTTCACCCCTAATTTCCTGTAAACAGGTCCACAATCACCATTGATAACAATGGGTTTGGGCTAAATCATGGTGATGAAAGGGTTAAACCATTTTCTGCAGGAGTATGCCCCTCTTTATGTGCAGTAAGATAAATGACCCAGCAAAAGTGTAATGAAATAATTGTCTTTTAGTCTGTCTTTCAAAATTCATGGCACAGATAGTCATTGAAACATAAAAATAATTCATTGGTAGTGCATCTGATTCTTACCTGGTAACACTGTAACACTGTTTTTGTTTTTGTCTCTCAACAGAGGAAGGAGTTCCTACAGCTACCAAGGCACAATTTTGTAAGTATTCTGGTATTTTGTTGTCACCGAATACTTCAAATAGTTCAATCTGTGCAGTTATATGGTTATGTACGGTTCAATAATTGATTTCCAATTAGCCTTAATTACCTGACATATATTCATTATCAGTAATTTAATTGGCCTGGACTCTTAACTACTAGTAATCAATTGCTAATTTACTAAATTGGAAGTACAGGTCAACGCACCAAGCCACCCTTTGTACACATATTTTCTCTAAGATTACAAATGCATATTTGATTTGCCAATTTGACTTCCTGAAATTTAAGGGAACCAAAATTCTTTATTTTGTTTAATGTACTGAAAAAATAATTAATTCCTACCATACATATTTAATTTGTCACATAACTTCATAGCGTATTCATGTACTCATAGGTTAAAAATACACTTTGGGTACGTTAGACAATTATCTCGATGCATTTCGATATATGAGTGACTTACAAGTAACATTTGTGAACATGTGTCAACGAGCGCATAACATACCTACAACCTATGGCCCACATGTGCGGAATGTATGAGCCATACGTTGGCATATTTCGAAAAGTTTTGTGCATGCACAAAAGTTTTCAACGACCTCGCCGTACTACGATGTATGCAAGCGTGCTTTAGCATACTCTCAACTTATACAAACTTGCCAATAACGTATTCCATGTAAGCCCAGCATATTCACCAAATTTTTCATACATTGGCATACGCTGGCCAAATCGTCAAAGTGTGACTAGGCCATAACATACATGTAATAACAACATTTGCTAAAGCATATACCCAAGTAGCCTAGAATCCTATTCGTCCGCTTGCCTCCGTACCTCCGACCCTCTCCCGGTCGGAGGTACGGAGGCAAGCGGACGAATAGGATTCTAGGCTAATACCCAAGTAAAGAAACTTGTAATTTCCATATGTAGATCCTGCTTCCAGTTGTTGATGCTTGCAGAAATTCTTCGAAATGAACCACTCTCTTTCAAGAAATGCATTATTTAAGCTGTTTTGACTGCATATACAACTGGAGGGCCATGAATAATGAATAAGGGGCTTAGAATTTCTGGTTACAGGCCATCAGCGCCGAGGCTACTACCACTGTTATAATTCTGCTCACCAAGTGTATTCAGTGGGTTGACTGTCACTGGGAACACAGCTGTCAGTCTTGGCTTTCGTCCAAACTCTAACTTTCATCTGCTAAAGGGTTTTTTTAGGATACCATATGTCTTAACAGTGAAAAGTGAAAAGAAGGAAATACAGTGACTTTGGATTCAGTGTGGGTACAGTGTGCATTATAGATGAGTAATCAATGTACTGAACACATTCAGACATTGACACTGTCTGGCAGGACTTAAATCTAGGATTCAATCGTGTCCTCAGAGGGGTAGCTCCCTCTCTTTGAATTTGCAGCCCAGCGTCGGGGGCGAGGGATAGACCCCTCTTTATGGTAGTTTAGGTCCTATGGCAGGAAGCTTTCTCTGCATGTTGCAACAAGCCTCAAAAATTATTCTCCCTGGTAAGATCTATTTGCCAAACACCAAGTTGCAAGTCAAGTACTGCTGGCCTGATTAAATATCTGTCCACTTGATCGATCGGTTCTAATCTATCAAGGGTGAATATTCACTCCCACCTTCTTTGTAGCTTACAGAAGGCATTTACATTCTTTTCTTGATAGCCTACATAGATATTTGTTCCCAGACACTCAAACTGAGAAAAACCAGGTTTTCACCTAAAAGATACCAAAATACATCACATTCTTGAACCAGTTTTTAATGTATTATGAAGTTTCTGTACATGCAGCATGACATCATGATTAATATATTTCTGAAAACAGTATTAAGAAGCATTACTGGTGAATGCCATTGATAGTCAAGGTCAGTCTCTAGCAGCTTTGTGTTCTCAGAGCCAAATTGAAACACTACTGATTCAAGACACTCATTATTTTTAACTCAAATTTTACCATGATTTACTGTTATAGGACAGACCTGAAAAACTTCCTGGAATTTTCAGTTAACTTAAGTAGTTCAGGATTACAAAGGGTACAGCTGCTGACAGAACATGGACACTCTTATTAAACTGGGTCTTTCACCTGAGCAAAATTTATTTCGATGGATTTTTCTGTTGGTCTTGTTAAAATTTTGAAAGAATAACAATTACTCAATATTATAAAGACAGTCACAGTCTACCAGAGAGGATAAGATATCAGTTTGGTTTCTGTCGATCTTGTGAGCGGAGAATATCATGATTGATCACAGGGAGAGGGTTGTCCCAACTGGAGTTGCACAACTTTCTTGTTGATAAACATTGCTCCTTCTGAGAAATTGGTGATGAATATTGAGCAAATATAAAGCACATCGAGCACTTGATGCCTGTTCATAGTTCACCAATTTTGTCACTTTCCAATCACTGCAAGACTATGCTAAATAAACTTTGGTTGCGTCTCTTTGTTTATATGAAGTGGCTTCACCAGTTTCGGTTCGGCAGCCACTTTAATGTCTTAGATATGCACAGGAGCTGTTGGGATACATGTGTATGCATAGCAACAGACTCATTGTGTGAGTTCCATACACACACCCACAGAGAGGACTGCCCCTTCACTTTAATGTCCAAAAAACTAAACATTAGAACTCTGTAGATTGTGACCTTCTAATATAATCGCTACCATGAAGAGTTTTAAGATGCCACTTGTCAAATGTAAACAATCACAATAATTAATAATAAAATTAAAAACGATGTAATAATTATGTGACAGTAATTTTACTTTAGCTGACATGAGCATTAGGAATATTTTTTGACATGAGGTGTTCATTAATATTTTAGCATTCACCTGAAAATTATAAATTAAATTTATGAGATCATGTCTTGTGATTAAACAAGCGTCATATAATGTAACTCCTGTTCGTATTAGATTTGGTTCTCTTGTTTGTTGTCATTCCAGTCGACTGATATTGTAATTATTCCCTTGAATATCAAATAGAAGACAGAAGTTAGGGCCTACTGTCCTTCCTTGTTTTCTAAACTTGTCCTCTCCAGTGTACTCGAATCAGACCAAAATCTTCACACCATAATGAATGTCCAACAATTGTTAATCGCTGACAAATATTGGGATTGAAATGTTGGACTTGTTCCATTCAAAATTAATCCCTAGAGTTAAGCAATTTGGTCCAATTCCCATTTATCCGATAATTTTCCAATGTGTGTTTATTGACAACCAGTTCTGATAGTTAAATTTAACAATCTGAACGAATATTTCAGCAGACTTGGAATTTCAAACAAGTCCATTCTGCGGTAGAAGTTCTCCGTGTAACATAGAATTGTTGCTAAACATTCGTTGTTACTCTTTTCAATGCCTTGTATCACCTTACTACCTTTCCCTGCAGGTTGGGCTTACCTTCTTTCTATTGAAATTAGTGTAGCCCAACCCAAGTCTTATAATGAAAGATATCAGTGGAGTATAGCCCAACCCAGGTCTTATATGTACAATGGAAGATATCAGCGGCAAGAGACAAATAAGATCAAAGATACATCTTACAGAGCTCAATCTTTCTTAGCTTAGTGCAAAAATCATGCCAACAGCACTCATTCTTCCAAACAATGGCTTTGAACAAAATCTAATTCATGGTTTTATTTAATATATAAACCAACGTGTGTACCTAAGCAATACTGTACACAGTGAACGTATTTTGCAGTAACTATTAAAGAATTGCTGCCCGAAAGAATACAACCAAACTGGTTTCAATGAAAAAGATTTTTTTCGCCCAAATGCAGAATCAATGTTTTTAAAAGTGCAAATTTCAAATTTTTGAAAGGTGTGTTTACCATTTTATGTTGTACGACAGTGTTTAGTTTTACTTCTGGTTTGAGGGATAGATTTTTATAACCCTGCAGATAAACAAATTTTTATTTTTATTTGTCACTCACGTAAGTATCACCACAAGGAAGGATAGACATACAAGTAAGAAATGAAAAGAAAATCAACACCTTGAAAGTTCCAGCGCTTGTTTCCATAGTACTTCATCCACAATCTCTCTAAGAACATTGTTGGACTTGTTGCATTGGTGATAATTACATGTACCATACAATATGTTTAACCAGTTGATGCCGTTACCCTGGGATATACTTAAAATATTCAAAGTAAAAAACAGACAAGGGAAGATTACAAAGATAATATAGTGAATTCAGTTGAATACTCTGAAATACTTAACTTTTCAATACAACATTGGTTTAACCCTTTCACCACCATGGTTTGGCCCAATCCCATTGTTATCAATGGTGAGTGTGGACCTGTTTACAGGGAAGTGGGGTGAACAGGTTAAAGACAGTATACATAAAGAACTGTCATGCAAAAAGATGGATAATATTGGCTCAATTGAAAGTAATGATTGGTCCTATTTATTTGGACGACAAATTAAAAAAAAACCAACAAAAGCCACAGGGAAAGCAGGCAAGGCCCCTGACTGCTTCAATACAAATTAATATCAAAAGGGAGTTGCATGCACCATTCAGAAATCGGAGTGTGGAATTTTTTACAAGGTTCCAGTTACTGCTGAAATCTTGCGAGATATTTTCGTGACATCTTTTAGTTTATATCTCTTTAGCATTATTTTAAGTTGATTGTCTTTGGGAGTTTACATTTGCTAGTATGATAATTTGTGAAAGCGTCTGCAAGAAAAGAGTCATGCAGGTCAGACAACTAGTGAAAAAATTGACTTCAAAAAATCTGCAGATGTTGACAAAAATAATTTGTGATTTCGTATGTACGTGTATGTAATAGCTAAGTAGACAGGAAAAAATCAATTGACAAGCTTTATGAGGGATATCTGAAATTTGCGTCATTGATCCAGCAATTTACAAGAGTCAGAAAATGCTTGATACGTCATAGCAACTGTTGCTATGTGGATTATGTGATTATGTCAATAGGAAACCAGTCAATTTATTGGTTCCCTGTCACTGGCATAGGTCTGCTTGGCTGTAAATCTCATGAATGGGTTGAAATAAATGGGGCAAAGGAACCATCGTGAAGTAGAGCTAAATGCTTGATTGTAACTATTAAAATGGAAAATGATCTGTCAGGTGTTCTTTGCAATGTTAATTCTGCTGAAAATTTTATTCAGTGAACGAATAGTCTATACAAATATAAAGATATTTGCTCCTTTACAGAAAAGTATATCAATCCAATTAAATTGTCAACTGCATACACTGTGTCCATGAAAAACGTTCTGTTTACTTGGCACGGTCTTGCTTTTAACCCCTTTACCAATACAGTTTGGCCCAAACCCTTTGTTAACAATCTTAGTTTTGGATCTGTTATAGGGAATTGGGGATGAACAGCTTAAATGAGAATTTAAAATTTTTCCTTTGGAAATTAGAATCCTGTATTGTTGTGACACTGTGGATAATCTTACAGTGTATTATTATTGTCCAATGAATTGTGAATATTTGTGAAAATCCATGTGCACTGCCTAACAATATATGTGTAATAATTTTCATGATAAACCAAATTAATATGATTGCGTTCGTGAGACTCACACATTAGCATAATACTATAATCTTAGACTGTGTACCACATAAATATTTGTAATTAACCCTTTGAGTGTCAAAGTCAATTTTTGTCACCTTTATAAAATGTAACCCAGTCAATTTTTTTCAGATTTTTGCCAAAATTTTGATAAAAAACTGTAGCGAATGAAATTTTATGTCCATTTGTTCCAAAATTATCGAACAACTACAGAAAAATTCATAAAAATTTGTAGAATGTTGTACTCAAATTTTGATGGTAAAAAATTACAGCACTCAAAGGGTTAACTACAATGTCTTTCTAATTTCTTAAAAATGGCTGTGAAAATAATTGAGGTCTGAGAAGAATATTTTTAGTAGCAGCACTGTCAGCCTGCCTTGGGTGCTGTATTCATGGCTTCAAATTGCTTTAAATCACAGTTTCTATCAGATTGCACATGAACGCTTCAATTTCGGCGTTGACAGTAAAATATTAAATTTTGCCAATTAAATACTTAAAAGACCAGCACAATACACTGTATGTCTTTTCCGTTGTAATATTGTGTTGATGGACTTCAGTTTGGAACACCCTCACCAGATATATGTTTGACTGAGAAGGAAATCCATATTTTTACTACATATGAGTTATTTTCACAGCAATTTTTTATCATCTTAATTTTTGGAATGATTTTTGAAATGACAGATAAGACGAGGTAGAGTCCCACACTATACAAACTTTGTAAGGAGGATAGACCTCGGTGTAAGAGACAGGACACCATCACCCGTCCGATCCCATCATATAGAACGGCCAACGTCTGCATCTATTCTATCAGTACACTCAGCCAGCACTCAGAAAATCAGCGACCATGGTGAGGTTGACATCGCAATTCAGAGTGATGAAGAATTGGACTGGCAAGAAGGTGGTAAGTGTATAACCCTGAAACCACCAAAGTTTTGTGCAACCTTGTTGTTTTGTATGGCAATGTTGGACCTCTAAAAAAGGAAGGAGGGGTGAAAGGGTTTACATTCATACTCAGATTTCCCCTCATTAAATATACAGTATTCATTCCTATTTCACCACATCTATAGTTCCACCCAACCTGTAGAAAACAGGGAATTTACAAAAGTCTGGAGACAAATAGGGTTGAAAATGATGCCTATTTGGTAAGACTGAAGCATACTGGGTCCATGCCAAGCTGTATTACAATTCAACATCATCTTAATGGGTATATTTGTATTTATTCACCATAAAAGGTACCCTCAGACAATTCAATAACTTATTTCTACTACAAGGAGAATGTCCCCCCCCCCCTACCAGTGTTCTTTAGATGTGCAGATATTGTCTTAAAATGTACAGACCGGTTTGAAATGTTAAAAAATGCATTATGTTAAAAATTTAGCTAAAAGTGTAAATATGCACTCTCTCACTAGTAGTGTTTTTTCAAGTCGATAGACTTGTGAAACTTTGAAACCTGGAGTATACCCTGTGCAGTAATGTCATAACAATACTAGTGAATGACCTTCAGGGGTTATATTTTGCCTTCAATATCCACACTGCCTGTACTTCTGTCCTTCAATAAAGTCCTTTTATTGTATTGCTTTACCGAGTATGATTTAAATATTTAAAATGTTATCTGACATCTGCTACATACATGTACACTTTCCTGGCAGATCTTTGTATGTAGTATTTGAATAGGGCATTTTAAAATAAAATGGTTGACAAGAGAAATGAATGAGTTTGCAGTTCGCTAGATGGCAACAGTTAATCCATTGCTGTGCATGCTTTCAACAAGTGATATTTTCAAAGAATATTCACCAATATTGGTAACAGGTGGAATAGGATTAGGATAACTTGTGGACTATTGTCAATATGAGTTGTATTCTGAATACAGTAAATTCCTTTTATTCAAATGTTTCTGACATGATGCCATTACAATTAGTTTCTTTTGTACAACAAACCCCTATAAATTTGTTATATGGCAAAAACAAAATATGCTCATGAAAACTGGCTGTCAGGTACCATTTCATAGGTACAAAAATTGAATATATACATGTACACAGGATGTAATATTCAGTTTGATTGATTTGGTAATGAATGTTTGTGCATTTATTTGTTTCAGAAATCCGAGATGAACCTGAAGGTGAGAATTGTAAATTATCAGTGCTTTTCAGTATTCTCAGAGAGAGAGAGAGAGAGAGAGAGAGAGAGAGAGAGAGAGAGAGAGAGAGATCCAATTCCAATTGTTGCATTTGATTTTGAAAGTGTACAACCCATTTTGATAATCGATCAGTAAACATCTTGTCATGTTTGTCCTGTCATTGTCATGTTTACATGTAGTTGTTCCATCATAAGACATCATTTCATTTTGCAATTTAAATTAGAAAATATTGGTTACAGGTAGCAAAAATGTAGGATAAGCTGTTACAAGTAGTGTGTGTGCGCATTAAGTTTGTGCAAAATGTCAAATTTTTTTTACAAAACTAATAATTTCCACAGTTGGCAAATTTTAACTGACAGTCAGTTATTTTTGCTCACTGCCAGCTATTTTCTACATCCCTAATTTGTTTTACAATTACATCTGTAGTAAAAGATGAGCCAATACTCATACCGACTCCAACTCCAGAACCAGAAGAAGAGGTTGAACCTCCTGAAAAAGCCACACAAGCATGGATGCCCAAAGCGCCAGTGAGTTGAATGGTTATAAAAATTATCAATGACAGTGTCATTGCCCTTGCTCATTGAGTTCAGTTTAATACTTCCATTGCCACAGAGAGATTGATTGGAAGAGGTTCACTTATTCTCATTTGAAACAATGAATGAAAATTTGCTTTGAATTGAAAGATATTTGTTGGTAAATGCTGAAATATTGATAATTAGACGATAAGACTTCTGGAAGGACAAAGTGACTGATCAAATATGAACGTTTTGTCTCTGCGTAGTGAGTTGACATCGCGAAGGTCATTTCTCATGTATCAAGAGTGTATTTGTTCAGAGATACAGCAATGCCTCTATATTATTTGTGTCAACATTGCAGACACCTACCCCAGCCACATCAGAGGGCCCAGCAACACCACCTCCCATTTCCCCACGGGAGGCCACCCCACCTCCAACTCCACCTCCTGCCAGAGAGAAGACACCAACCCCTCCACCACAGCCAAAGCCAACCCCCATTGACATCCCAGCACCGGAAGCTGCCCCTCCATCGAGATCACCCTCCCCGCCACCCTCGCCGAAAATCAAGAAGGAAGTCAGAATCCAAGAAGAACCTGAGACGATCCCCACGAAACCGAAAGTGCCAAAAGAGAAGAAGGAAAAGAAGATGGGGTCAGTGCGAAGAGTTTCTGGGGCAAAGAAGGAAGTTCCCAAACCTCAACCTCCACCACCGGCTCCCCCGAAGCCAGTTCTCAAGGAGCCTGAGGAAGAAAAAGAGCCTCCTCCCCTAGTTGTGGAAGAGAAACCAGTTGAGAAACAGGAAGTGGTTGTTCCAGCACTTCCTGAGGTTGTGGAAAGAGTGGAACCACCTGTTGTGGAAAAACCAAGGTATTTCTTATTAGTATTATAGTTTGCAGGTTACAATTTGTTTCAAAGTTTTTGAAAAAAAAAATCCCTGATTCTCTCAAATTCTGCTGTTAACAATTATAGGAGCCGGAGTACATGATGAAAAGGTCAAAGGTCAACCATCTTGAGCATCTTCCGAGGTTGACCTTTACAGGGGTGTGGTCCAATAATGTTTCTAAAGAGTCTTCCATTGAATAATTTGAGGAGTTTATGCACCATTGTAACCTTTTAGCCGAACAGGACCACTAGCATGCTGGTCACTTGTCAGTTAGTAAACCCAGAGACTATAGGGCACACCTCTGACTCAATAAAGATCTCATGGATACATCAAACTTGTACATATTACCTGCAATGGTATATGGCTGACCCAAAGAACTGTCCAGACAACCCTAAACTGTCTTAAGGTAGTGCCTGCCTCTAAATTGAAAGTCTTGAACAGAAACAAGTCCCTTTTGAAATTGAGAATAAAAAAATGGGTTGCCTTGCAAAACATGGTACCAGAGAACAAATAACACAATATTTACTGACTTTTTGAAATCAAAATGGCTACCTTCACTGTGTTAAACCCCTGGGAAAAAATAAAATTATCAATTTTCACAAAAATAAGTAGATCAAAACTTTATTCAGTACATTAGCTTCAAAATGAGCCTCCACAAGTGGTGGACTATGGGAAAAATTTGAGAATACCTTGAAGAGCTCAGAAGTGTCCTCAATCTGAGGGCATACTGTTTCCATGATTCCAGTTGCAACAAGCCTACTGTCATATCTTTACGTTTTGAATAGAAATTGAAACAGCATGAAATTAAAAAATGAAATATTGGAAGTCAAATTGCCGTGAACAGTGAGCATCTCAAAAAATAATTCTTTGCTCTAGAATGTTTGAAATCATGTTTATTTTACATTACATGTAAATCAGTAACCATAATTCCTTGATACTTTTAGAGCTTAAACAGCATTAATTTTTTTTTGTGCTCTAAAATATCTACCATTGCACTTTGGCTTTTACTGTTAAAAGAAATTGAGAATTGATACCATTTGCAAATTCCAGGGGTTTTATCAGCCAAATTCCAAATTGGCAGCATTCTGTACAGTGTCAGGAGTAAGTCTTTAAACTCACTTCATTAGGTACCTATATGTACAATTGCAAACTAAAAGGCAGGCCTTTCATAAAGCAATGTCTGTGACTCAATAGTTACACAGGAGTGTTTTCTAACATTGATCTCATAACAAGCTACAGATGACCCATCCATTGTTTACTGTTTTCAAAACAGTCCAATTTCAAAATGTTGACAAACTTTGCCACAAACCCATTCCTGGCGTGTTTTCTTCCCCAACACTGTTAAAATCAATACAGTGAAAGTACGCAAAGTGCTTTCATGCTCTCTGTTTACCTGACTTTCAACTGAAAAGCCATTTTGGTTGTTTTTTATGGCCTGTGTTTGATCAAGGGTACCACTGACTATTCACAACAAAAGTGTTCAAATATTTGTCATCGAAGAGAGAGAGACTTGAGACTTGAGAGTAGCAACTCTCATCCATGGGAAAACAGAGCAGACAAATGAAAGTCGTAATACATCTCAATTCAGATGTCCCTGCTTTTAGAGCGCACACAAATGTTTATTTGCACATTTCGTGGATGTTTTCTACTTCATCAGCAGTGTTTATCTGCACATGTCGTGAATGTCTTCATATATTTTGTAAATGGATTTTTCACCATCGAGGGATTGCTTTCGTGGAGGCTGGTCATGTACCTATGTGAAGGACCTGTGATTTAATATGTAGCTACACGTATTTGAAAAAAAGGCAAACATACATTTCTAGATGAGGGAGAGTTCCCTATATGCTGAAAAGTTTTTTTAGTTTTAAGGCTATTTTTACACTGTGTTACCATGGAGATTAAGAAACAAATAGTGTTTTGTTATCAGAAATGCTTGGTAACAATATTGAGTTCAGTGCACACTCCCTTTCAGTGCCTTTTTAATCGATTTTACTCGACTTTTGTGTCTAGCCCACATAATTTACCATGTGTATATGTCAGCATTCAGAAATGCCACATGAAGATACTTTAGCTCAGGCATCATGCTAGCACAGAATAATGTTTCAAAGCAAATCCGTGCACTGATAGATTTTTTCTGACATAATTGGTGAAAAAGACAGAGGCGAATGAAAAAGGAATGTTTCCATGGTTTTTCTGATGGAATTTGTAGAACTTTAGTAGTTACATGAGCACCTACATTTCCAAGTGGACAACATCAGTATCTGAGAAGTGACAGAATGCGTACTTGACAACTAATATTTGAAGCGAAATTATTCTCTTCATGAGGATTTTATGCCTCTAAGTCTAAAGAAGTTTATTACTGCAAAACACTGGTACTTTAGAACTGGCAAAAGAGAGGTTCCTGGTTTTACAGTGGAAATTTTAGTCAGGCCTGATAACCTATAGAACTCTAATGTTTTAGTAATTCTGTTGGTGTTGTAGTAAGTTTACAGGCGTAGTCTGGTGGGATATTTTTTCAGTTGAGGCAATTAGGGTGGCCACAACATAAAATGACCCTTTGCTTGACGTCAGGTCAAACTGTGAGCTGTGTTTCAATTTGTCATCACCCAGCTCAGCTTTACAGAAGACTTCACTTCACTTCACTTGATGTATTCTAATGGCTTAAAGTCTTCAAAAAACTGGTGTTGGGTTTCCAGAGACTTTAAAGCACATTTGAATTTGTAGGGTGATGTTTGGCTTAACAGCGATTAATCCTCATCAAGGGACAGGTATAAGAAGGAAGCTAAAAGAAATGTGTTCGTATTTGCTCTGCTGTGCCATCTTGTGTAGACTGCCAGGATTTTTGTGGTGTGGAAAATGCTGCATCCCAAGATCTCTGGGCCCAATTTCTGTCATGAAACTGCTGTTTTGGGGGGAGGGTCCTTCAATACATGTAGCTTTGAGAAACACATAGACGCCCTCATATTATGTTGCTTTGCAGTTTTTCAGCATCGTTGGCCTGTTATTACCCAATCTGCCTGAAATGGTTTTCTCCACCGATATAACCAGAATCACAAAGGTGTCTCTTTTTAATAGTTTGTCCCTCTATTTACTGTTTTGTCACAACAGTGAAGTAGCTGAGGTGGTGATTCAAGAACCGGAGCCGGAGCCGGAACCAGAGCCTGAACCTGTGGTTGAGCCACCTCAGGAAGAGAAGAAGAAGTTAGCTGAGCCACCAAAGGGAAAAGCACATGATCTCTTTGCTATGGATCCGCAGGTGAGTCAACATGATCTTGTCTTGCTTGATACTTTCTGAAAGCCCAAGCTACGTCAATAATACAAGTAGCTTTTCCATTAGGGCTCTCCCTTTAATAGCTGTTGTAAAGCAACAGGGACCCCCCCTCCCCAAAGTGTTGTTTCAGATGGTAATACTTTTTATTGTAGATTTCTCTTCAGTCTTGTCCTGATTTCATACATACATGCAGTCACTGTCAGGGAAAAAATTGCAAGTAGCTTTGGATAGAGGGTCAGAGGCCGATTTTGTTTTGATTACTGTTCAGCAATCTATAGAAATTGAGGAATGAGGGCATGGTTGGGCATTTTAATGTCTGTGCCACTGGTACATGTTAGCATTATTCCTTGGAAAATCAGCCATTCTTTTGATGTAGAAATACTAGAAATACGTTGAAAGTTAACTGCTTTTATGTACCGGTAATGCATGAATATACATGTATGCCAGAAGATGTTTCAACTGTATGTTCAGTAAACTAGACAAAAATTTGTGCCAATCAAAGTCAGCCATTTTACAAGTCAATGTTGTGAAGAGGTGTAAAATCTACATAATCAAAGACGTAGTATGCATAAAATAAGTCTGCCTGATGATACTTTTTGCCTATAGTGTTCATATTTTAGTCTGCTAAAATAAAAGATAATGTCTATCTTAGTCCCTGTATGAAAGGATAAAGATAATCTGCAGTGGGTTGTTTAACACTTTCAGAGCCGACTTTTTAGTAACTCTCTGGAGCCTGTAACGGTTACATACGCAGTAGTGGTAGTTGTAGTAATACTTAGTCAGCAGCAGTTCAATACTGCTGTCTTTGAACTTTGTTCAGCCATGATGTACTTGATTAAAAACCCATTATTTATTATCCACTGTTTTCACCCATTGCTGTGCACTGTTATTGTGATTTATAACTTGGCATAACGTTTTTGCATGGGCAAATTATACATTTTATGCATTTTGCTTACATTGTGTGACATGCATTTGCACTGTTGTGAGCTTGTAAGTGATATTTAAGGAAAGTTTTACATTTTGTGATTTTTTAAACTTTTTGGATGTGCAAGCTGTGTTTAATTTAAGTTTCAGCTGATTGTTACATTAATCATGTATGTTTTCTTCTCTTTTCGCTTTTTTCACTGATGTTTTTTTGTTTATGCTGCGTCACCAGGCTATGAAAGTATGTATGCTAATACGGATATTGTATTTTTATCAGGCGGCATTCCATGTTAATGTTGCAATTGCTCACCAGACAGAAACACTCCATGTTTTGCCTAACTGCACATTGCCGCTTTTTAACTGCCAGCACCAGCATTTTATTTCGCATTACGATTCATTTCAGTGTGTGTCATTGTCACTGCACTTTGGCTCACTTGTGTATAGGCAAGCAAGGGGACAATTTGCATCAGAATCAGAATCAGAGTAGTTTTCAAATATTACTCAATCCCCAATGTGATGCTGAAATGTCAAATTCGGCTTTAGATTCACTCTTTTTCATGCATTGTTCAATGTAAACCACAACTGAATAATTTGTCAAAGCAAAGAGAAATCTGCAAAATATATATGTAATCAATATTTTCTGAAACAAATGTGTTGTTTTCATAGAAATGTGCTATTTCATACACTCATTTACATATAGCACTGTAGCATTATATGTAGTCTTCTACGAAGACAATACTGAAATCCAAGTCAAAGCAAGAATCAGAAAAAGATGTATTCAAACAGTAGCCTCAGAACTAGTCTAAAAAAGTAGTACGAAATATTTGAAAATGATACTGATACTGATTCTGACACCAAATATCCCTCACTCTGCACAAATACAGCACATGCAAATAATCACCTGACTTCCAAGCAAGAAAGTTCATTGCTTGCCAGACTTATACATGTACCACCAGCTGCGTTAAAGAGCTTCCCATGTGTGCAATCAGTTTCACATTACTGGTTGCATTTCCATATTTGTTGTCGCTCAAAGCTTCATGTTCAAGGGTATTATTATCATTCCCACGATGTCCACCAACAAAGTTACTTTCACTTTTACTGAAATCTTTAAAAATGCCCAATTAACAATTAAGAAGACAGAAGTGATGACAATATTTTTTTGACCAAGTTGCCAATTCGTGTTGTCTATTTACCACCTTTACTGAAGGCGAATTTTGAGAACGCCATATATCATTGCCAGACACTAGAGGGCAGCATCAGTGTGCACCCTTGGCCACCCAAACATGTGGAGCATGACAGTCAATCCATTGTGGTGTTAGCTGTCAATCACAGATTTTTTTATTTTCACAAACACAATAGAGGTAACATAAATGCAAGTCAAATCTTTTAAAATTGCGAAATTGAACTGACGTAGAAGAACTGTTCCTGATATTGAATGTAACCAAATTGCAATCATACAGGTAATAGAGTATGAAAATAAACTAGAGTAAAGTATACACAGAGCCAAATTGACACACGTTTTTGTTTTGATTACAAAGACAGCCTGCTTTTTCAGAAGTGCTGTGAATGTTTTCAATACTATCAATATCATTCAGTTTCTTTTTTAAAGAAATTGAAAATTTACAATTTTATGATCCCCTGACATATCACATTTATTTTCGAAAATTACCTGAAAAATCACCATTTTTTACAATTTTTTTACACATGAATTTTTATTGACATAAGAAAAAGAGAATTGAATATTTATTCTTTGAGAAATGTAGCACAATTTTTCAGCAGTTAAAATACAGCAAATTGTTAATTCTATAGTTGTTAAAACAACAGCAAATATTTCATTCTTTTTACCCTGGAAAATGTTCAACCTGTGGAATGAAATTCCATCACTGAGAAAATTGTGTTGCCTTACTCTATTCAGTAGATGTAGTCGTTAGTAGTTTACCTGGAAAACAATCATGAATAATGTATGAATTTTTGAGTGTTACCTTCAGTCACATGACATGAAAAGAAAAATGTGAAAATACGAGCAATCCATCTTCATGAGCTGAATTACGAAAGGTCATTTGTGATAGATGACTGCACCTGCTAACAATTATTCAGGATATGAAATGTCCACTGTCTTTGTTGTGTTTTTTTTATTTTGCGTCAGACAAAACTGTTTTATTTCCTCTTGGTCTGTCTTGTTAAACTGGAGTGATTTACAGCTGA
Organism: Ptychodera flava; assembly: GCA_001465055.1. Classification (NCBI taxonomy): domain Eukaryota; kingdom Metazoa; phylum Hemichordata; class Enteropneusta; family Ptychoderidae; genus Ptychodera; species Ptychodera flava. The sequence goes on from LD354929.1 coordinate 41,558, forward strand.
CGTCCACAATCCCAGCAGTGCCCTGATAATAAATTATTCACATGTTGACAGGAGAGAAACTGCCTGCCTGAAAGATATTGTAATAAAAAAACCTGGAAAATTCCTTTGCCTAGGTGCAGATTTTATGCTCTGAAATCCGTCTTCATCAAAAACTTAAGTCCAAGTATATTAGAATATTTCGGTTGTCTTTGTGTAAGTGCTTTCTGCTTGTTCCAGTGTCCACTTACCGCCATATGGAAAGGATTTTGTGATCAAATAACCATTTCTTATTATTTTTTACGTGATTGATGCAGGAATTACTGGATATGGAGATGCGAATGCGGCGCAGGGGACCTGAGAGCCATGTATCAGACAGTGACTCTCTGTTTATGGACACACAGACCCTCAACGACCAGCTTGAGAAGGCAAGTAACTCCTGTTGTAGGGTTGTCTCTGGACATCCCCACATTCAATCGCTCTTTGTTAGGGTTGAGTTTAAGATGGGAATCGTTTTATTGTGACTTTCTGTTTTTCCAGAACTGTATGTCTGTATTTTGTATAGGCAATTTAAAATCATCTGTTGCCACATGTTGCAGTGGGATATATACACTACGGAATACTAGTCAAAGTCCAAGGTACCTTGATCACACCATCTTTTCTATTTCATAATAAGATTTGTATCTCCTCTCCTTCTGAACATCTAAACAACAGAAATGTAATCAACATAGATAACAGAGATGTAACATATCCCCTACCGGGAAATAGCACAGCTTTTCTCATCTCATTCTTTATCAGTATTATTGCTGTTACCGATCCATTATGTATACCTCACGATGTGTTTTCTAATATTTGTTTCTGTCTGTAATGTATAATGTGTATAATGTATTTTCAATATATACCTTTTCTGTGTATATATCAAATCTTGGTTTTGACAATTGAATTTTCATTCAGACTAGCATTCATTTATTACCGATGACATTGCACATTGTATAGGGTTTATTAGTTACGGTTGCAAGGTTAACATTTTGGATTTCAACAGAAGCAAAAAAAGCACTTATTCATATTTCCTGTACAAACTATAATTATGACAATACTACCAAGGTTGAAGCTATTTTCCCCTTAATCTTCAAATTTCAATATTTTATGACAGAAGTTTGAAAATAATAGCAAATGAATACACTGACATACTCTGAAAGTGGACATTCGTGTGCAGAGGTATGGGTGCAGAGATTCCTCTCAGCTATATTATAAGACATGTACATGTAATGCAAGGTCACTGACCTTTGCAGTCAGATAAGCCCATCCAATTGTACTTCCTTAGGCAGATAGGAATTCCCGGAGAAATAATACTAGAGATATATTTTTATTTGTTTCAGGAAAAAAGGGGGAAATGTTGCTCTTTTTATTAGCATCCATTGATAGCGTTGTTGTTAAAAATCTGCAAAAATGCCACATATTACAGCATTTGTGCATACTGCTTGGCAAATTTGTTTTATTATATTTTTTTGTGTTCGATCTTGTTGAACAAACAGAAGTGCTTTGTTGGATCTCACATGATTAATATGTTATGGGTTTTTTTCATCACTTGGACCTGTCTTTCTCAGACCAGCCAACTTCCTCAATACATCTATTTTGGTCATTTTTTTCACTCTGTGTCCCTTCAACTGAATCTAAAGTCTTCCTTATCATCAGCAGTGTAAACCAGTGGTAAAGAAAATTAAACACCAACATACTAGTCAAATTTACATTTGGCAGGGGGTTTCATAAAAATCAATCTACAAGGAACAACACTCTTCAATACAAAATGTGTTTAAAGTGTTTGATCAGTCAATCATGTCGGAGCAAAAAATTCAAGGTTTTTGAAATTAAATTTTGTATGAAAGAAACATTCAAAACACTGATGATTAAAGCGCAGATCAGTCATGAATGAATGATTGATGAATAAAGTTGTCATTAGTGAAAGCTGCACTTTATACAGAATGTAATACTTTTGTGTGTCATCTTTAATGCTGTTTTCTCAAGGACATACACTTATCTTGTGCCTTTTTCTCCTTTCAAATGTGTATCTTTTGTCATCTGCCTTTGGTAATTATCAAGTTGCTCATGCCTTCATCTCAGTGTGATGTTGTCTGGTTTGATTTCCCCTCCGTGATTGTCCTGGTCTACCCTGTGATAGTATTGGTATTGCAACATTCCTATTGTTGTGTGGGCTGTTCCATTTGCCTGTGTGTTGTGAGGGTCTACCTCTGCTGGCATAGTACTGAATTTCAGGATGTTACATGTTTCTCACTGTAGTAAACATGCATGGTGATGTAAAGATAAAAGATTCATGTAACTTGTCAAAAGTGAAAAAAAAATTTTTTTACTGTTTGAAAAAAATTTGATTCAGTGTCAGGTATTTCATAGTTGTTGTGCATGTTAAGTTGTTTGTCTCTTATGTTAACCAACAAACCTTTTCTAACAAATCCTTAACTTCTCGACACCAGTAGCGTAATTGCTTTGCATTTGGCATGGACTGTAGAGTTTTACTGGAATCTAAAATGCCCTACTGCGGAAAGTTCCCTGAGATAGAATACATTATTAGGGATTTAGAGGAATAAAAGACATGTCCAATCAATTGGATTGGTTGCTTAGTACTTTTTGTTCATGCTCATGTCTGTGTGACTGACAAGCCCATCGAAGCAAATTAATTAATATTTCCCACATTCCCCTCTCTTCTTTTTTTTAATTCACATACCAGAAACCCAAAATGCAGCCCTGGCTTCAGTGCAGGTTGGCCTTTTCCAAACAGACAAGCCGCTTTGAAATCCCCATGGAT